>JAQGBW010003125.1:0-17251 GCA_034698625.1 Julus scanicus
AACATGTTAAATTTGTGGGCTGTGGCATGGGCAGAATGGAGACTTCTCTTTTTGTCAGTTACAGTTTCGCGTCCTTTCTTAAAGTTTAAACACCACCTCAGTACCGAAATTCGAGAAACACATTTGTTACCATAAATTCCTAACATTTCACTATAAAATTCACTCGGTTTCATGCCTTTCAACACTGAAAAACGAATAACACTTCGTTGTTCCTCTCTCGTGAACGCTATCGAGTGAGGCGCCATTTTGTTTTTGATAGTTCGTTCGAAATTCTGCATGAATTGTGACACCATTAAGCGACCTAAAACCAAATTCCCCGCTCTCTAAAATAGCTATTTCAGTTTTTTTGTACGACATCCGGTTTTCGAATAATAAACGACTATGCAAGAGTTTTTGACCCACCTCTCGTATAAAAATAAAGAAATCATCCTCTTCAGACATGGACATTTTGGTCCATCAAAAATTCATAATTATTCATTTTTGGACGTTAAAGTACAATTTTTAAAGTAGACAATAGCACGATCTCTTAATCTCATCTGAGGAAATATATAACGAATCATTTGATGATCTTAAATTAATGGTTGCTCTTCAGTCGAAAGTTTCCCTCACACATCGCACCACGAATACTTTAAAGGGATTCAACTATGAGATTTGAGTGGTTCAACTTCTGGTGGACATTTCCATAGCACATCCAATGATCCTCTTAATTGAAGATCTTTCTATTAAGCGATCGTTTCATCCACTCAAAGCTACTGGGGGTTTTTAAGTAACAAGTTTTGCGAAAGCATGCCGCGATGGACGGGATTAGTGACCCATACTTAGATTTTCTGAAGATTAGATACTCGTTTAGAAAATATATTGGACGATAGTGTAAAAGAGTTTCATGGCGAGGGTTTTATATATATATGGAAGACAACGAGTTGTTATAATATGTAATGTAATTTCAAGTGGTCTTGCAAAGGAGAAAAGCACGATGAAACAGGATCAAGTATAATTTGGGAAACACAGTCGTGAATTAAGTAAATTGTTACGAGCAATTTAACTCGTTTTAAGAAATGCGTTTTATTTGAAACATTATTCAAATTTCTGAGGCGCCAACACGCTTTCAATCAATAAATGAAAACGATTATTCCTAACACAAATCATATCAACTTTGAAAATAAATCAAACAGCTCAAATTATTACTAAGTGCAGGTCTTGTACGATTATTGATGCATTTTTACTGAATATTTCACGTCTGAAGGAAAATTAACGACATGAAGTGAGATCCTTAACACATACTTTTAAGTTTTATTAAAGTTGTTTAGTGTCTTTATAATGGATCATAATTTTAACTGATGATTAAGTGACTAACTTAATTCCAACTAAAATTGTATATTTTGTTTACTAACTAATGTAAACTAGGGATTAATGTTAAATGATGTGAAAACCCATTTGACAGTTTAATTAATGAAATGTTTGTTCAGGATTATGAAGATTTTCTGTGTCCTAGCTACAAAACTGAAAATTTAACTAATGGTTAAGTGGCTAACCTTAGTTATTCCAACCCAAATCGTATATTTTGTTTACTAACTAATGTAAACTAGGATTAATGTTAAATGATGTGAAAACCATCGTGACAGTTAAATTAATGAAATGTTTGTTCAGGTTTATGAAGGACTTTGTGTCCTACAAACATGAAAATTTAACTGATGGTTAACCTTAGTTATTCCAACCAAAATTTGTATATTTTGTTTACTAACTAATATAAACTAGTGATTAATTTTAAATGTGAAAACCCTTGTGACAGTTAAATTAATGTATTTTTTTCATTTTTATGAAGGACTTCTGTGTCCTACAAACAGGGAAAATTTAACTGATGGTTAAGTGACTAAATTTAGTCTCATAAATGGATGAAAATTTAACGGTTGATTAAGTAATTGGTATTGGCGAGACACTAAAAATGATATCTCCAGTTTAATAGCAAGGGGTTAAACCAGAGTGTCAAAGTTACCGGAAATGACAACACTCACAAGATTTTAATATTCATATAATATTATATAAAGGTATTTAGTCTTAAGGTGCGTTTCAACGTGAGATTAACTCTCGAGAGTTACTCGCCACATATATCGTGTTCCACAAAGTTTCCCAAACTTAGCTCTAAACATTAAAAACCCTAAACATAAGCACCAATGCTCATTTGCTCTTTTGCTACATTTTGATCTAGCTCTCGACAGCTGCTCTCAAAATTCATATTTTGCGAGCTGCTATCAGAGAGGCCGGGGCTCACGTGTCCAATTAGGATAAAATTCGAGCAAGACAGCTCTCGGACAATGTAGCTCGTACAAAAATGTGCGAGCTACATTGAGAACTGCTATCGAGAGCAGTATCTCGAGAGTTTCTCTTACGTGGAAACACACCTTTATAAATGGATGATGACAGATATGACAACTCCACAACAAGAACGTCTGAAAATTGTAAATGTAACAAAATATCATAAAGAACATTGTCTTACTTGTAACCTTTTTTCGTCAGTATATTCCGCATTACAGGGGAGGCCTCGGTTACAGAAGTATGATGAAAGTAAGTGGCTAATATTTCGGTAACTTTACCATCCCCTGCTCCTATATCCAAAATTTGTTCACCTCGCCAGGAAGACGATTTTCCAATAAGTTGTTCAAATTGAGAATGTGAAAACACAAACATTGAACCTCTTCCTAGAAATCTGGAAATAAGAAATGATAGTTTTTTAGTTATTGTCTTTTTTCGTATACCTGAACAAACATAATGATAGAAATATTGATATAACCACATAAACAAGAATAAATACATTTTATAGAGTTAAAACAGCTTAAAAATGGCATAAATTTACTGTAATTCATTATTGAATGTATTCAGCTGTTTACTGATTTGTCCACAAAAACAAAACAAAAAAAAAACGAAGAGTAAATTATTTGTCAAAACTTATCAAATATTTTTTTTGTGAATATTTCAAAATTTTTAAAAATGAGTTAATCTAACGAACAGTTTTTGTTTTAATCACTGAAAGATTATAATCAATCAGGGAAGATAATACAAAATAAATATTAATACTGTTACAAATCCATTTTACAAATATTATAAAATTTTAATTTGAAAAGATGAAATTTAAGTGTCCTAAAATTAGTTTGGCCTTTAAAATACGACTATTTGATAATTTCCAAAGAATAACTTTAGTGTCCTAAATTTAGTTTTACATTTCTTCTAAACACTAAAATTATATAATCTATCAGGAAATTTAATACTGTACCATTATAAATACTACTAAAAATCGAATTATTTATAAATACGACTATTTGATAATGTACAAAAGAATAAATTTAGTGTCCAGAATTTAGTTTGACATTTATTTTAACAATAAAATCAAATAATCTAGCAGGAAATATAATACTATACAAGTAAAAATACTGCTAAAAATCATATATTTATAAATATGAGTATTTTATAATTTGTTTTAAACACCAAAATCATATAATCTATCAGGAAATTTAATACTGTACCATTATAAATAATACTAAAAATCCATTATTTATAAAAATGCCCAAATAAGAAATTTAGTGTCCAAAAATAGTTTAAACCCTAAACTATCATTGTGTGACAGACAAGCAACTACTATATTTATTTAAAAATAATTCACTAATTATATCCACAAATTTTCACACCAAGTTCATCCGTCAACCATTTTCTAGATGTATACATGTATTTCATAAGTGTTTTTCATCCCTCTTTAATTCCTTGACAATCGCTGTCTCCTCAAAGTCTCCACATCGTGACACACTGAGGGAAAATCTAACAAATAACTAAATAGTTGAAGTATTTTTTTTTTTCATATATATTCTTTTGTATATTCCTCCTCATATCTGCATCGTTACCCACATACTTCAACTTCTTATTTTATGCTATCAACAACTTTCTCATTTAAGACTCCCTTGTTTTCTCCAAAGATGAAACCGTGTCATTTTTAAGTGCTTTTCACTCGTGACAAGCAAATAAAAAATCAGGGTTGTCATTCTTGACTTATTTTTACTCTTAATGCAAATATGTTAGATCTTCTTAATGCATTAGTAACGCTTTCTCAGATTTTTTTCTCCCCCCCTCCCCCAACTCTTAAAAAAACAGGACATTAAAATCGTCCGAGACAATTGGGTGTCGAAATTCCCTTAATTTCTTGTTTTTCTAACGAAAATCAACTGAAAGTGATCGCTAATTTTCACAAACGTGAAGGATGGAAAATTGTTTCCCCCCTTACAAATTCAAATGTAACTGACATCCTTAAATCTGTAAATAAGATGAAGAAAACGAATGCCTCGCTTTCAATTAATCTAAGCACCAAGATTGTGGAAATTGCGAGCTTCAATCTTAATTTATTCATTAAAAATAGTAATTATCCGTAATGGCCATATGCTTATTACACCTCTGCTGAATTGCATTATTCATTTTAGCTCGGCAATCCCTCACTTTTCAAAAACTTAACCCAACATCTCTTCTGAAACCATTGTCATTAATCACTCGTTAACTTTCCTATTAAACCCAGGCATTTTAATGAAAAACCACCTGATGAATGCAAAAAACTCCAACTCCAATAGCTGTAATTAAGCTTTATTTTTAATGCTGATAGTCCTTTCGCATTCGTCCCCACAGAGCACCTTCAGAGCACGATATTCATCTTGGATTTTTATTATACAGTTTCAAATAAACGACTTATTCATCTAATTCCGTTTCAGTCTCATTCTCCGCTCTCTTTTCTTTTTTTTTTGCTAGCTAATCATCCTAATTTAATAATACAATAATGGCAGGCTTAGGTTTATATGGGCTCGAGCTAAGCTAAGTCCAGGAATAGCTTAGTACGAGGGATAATTTCAAAATGAATTGACGCAGGTGCGCACTAATGCCACTCATTTATTCCAAAATCAGTCTTAAGATATCATTTTGGCGATAATTCACGAGCACATATTGTTTATAATGACCAAAAAGTATGGATGGTGATTAAAAAATGTATCTGAAAACTTTGTAAAACAATTCATTATCTGTTACTCACAAGCTTATCGTGCTGTATATCAGAATTTTCCAAAACTTTGAGAGAAGTTTCTAGTAGGTATGATTGCATATGTTTGAACGAGTTGATTCCTGTTTGATTGAGTTCATCCCGAGTTGCCAGAATTCGGTGTCTTAACTCTTTGACATCACGAATCTTTGTTCGGTACACTTTTTGCCCAAAATTCCCTCAGATGGAATAATCAACTGGGTTCAAATCTAGGTTATTAGGTGGCCAAAGGGTAGGTGGTAGAAAATCGGGAGTCTCTCGATGGAGACCTTGAACAGTTTCTCGAGTGGTGTGCCAGTGCACCATCTTGCCAGAACACAAACAAGTCCTAAATACCGCATATCTGGGGGAATTTTGTACAAAAAGTGTACCGAACAAAGATACGTGATATCAAAGAGTTCAGACGCCGAATTCTGACCACTAGGGATGAACTCGATCAAACAGTAATCAACTCGTCAATTTACCAATGGCGCCTGTGTTGCAGCGGATGGAGGACACTTATAAGTACAAATGGAAACAGCTATTTTGTTCGTACGTTAGTTGCCTATATTTGTGCAAAATTTGGATTTAATTTGTTTAAAAAACAAAAAAGTTACGAATTTATGAAAAACTTTTTCCCATTTTTTGTGGCCACCCTGTAGAACCCACGCGCAGAACGACAGAACCCACGCGCAGAACGATAGAACCCACGCGCAGAACGACAAAACCCACGTGCAGAACGACAAAAGCCACGCGCAGAACGACACAACCCACGTGCAGAAAGACAGAAATCACGCGCAGAACGACAGAACCCACGCGCAGAACGATAGAAATCACGCACAGAACGACAGAACCCACGTGCAGAAAGACAAAAGCCACGCGCAGAACGACACAACCCACGTGCAGAAAGACAGAAATCACGCGCAGAACGACAGAACCCACGCGCAGAACGATAGAAATCACGCACAGAACGACAGAACCCACGTGCAGAAAGACAAAAGCCACGCGCAGAACGACACAACCCACGTGCAGAAAGACAGAAATCACGCGCAGAACGATAGAACGCACGTGCATCTTAAACGTGATTTCAAAGGCCACAATTCCCCTTAATCAGGCAAAACATGAAGAGTCCACATAGTTTTTCCTCTAATGCTCTACACAAAGAGAAAAAGCATATCTTTTGCCTTATTAAAAGCAATTGGTGCATGGTAAAATAGCAATGGCAGTTAGTAATGCCATTGATGGATGACATAGGCGCAACATCCTAATGATCCTCTTCATGCTAATTACATTAGCAAGCAAGTGTTCGCTCGTATGCACCGCATTAAAATGCTTTATGGAAACAGGTTTATGCGGGTTTTTTTTTTTGGTTAGCTCATTCAATATGCAAATATGTAGAACAATACACTATGCAAATGTGAGTATTGCGCGCAGGACGAAAGGCCCCAAACAAAATTAAGACCAAAAATCCATAAAAAATATTCGCATGCACATGAGAACTCATTTGAAGTTGATGGCGAGTAATTGAAAACATTACAATAGCTCATAAAGCTCGCAAATGACTTACAATCACCAAATTAAACAAGCCACGCATGATCTCGGCTTTCATCAAAAACTGAAATACGAGAAATTTACACTGTTTCAAAGTTGGGATGTGTTTTAAAAACATCGAGCGTTCAATGTTCCGGAACACCTAAATGTGTTTTGGAGTTGAAAAATAAGTAAATAGGGCAACAGAAATAATAGTGACTAGATTTTTCAAAAGACAACTACAAGGTTACTGCTTGTTTAACGACACTAGAGACACACATGAACAATATATATGCAAAACAATAAAAGCAATTTAGAAAATTTCACACCATTATTTTACAATCGTGAATAAGAATTTGCAAATCATAAAATAATTATGCAAATTTATTAAAATTCAAATTCTAGGAATATTGTAATTTGATAAGCATGGCCACATATATTAAAATCATTTGATATAAAGTAATGTTGGGATTTCAGCATAATTAAATTATGATTGAAAAAAATGATTAATAATGTAATTACAAATACATGTAATAATTAAATTTAATTGTTTATTAATCAACTCAGTACGCCCTCCCCCCATTCTCCACTACCTAAATTTGCGTCCTCCCAATCCTTCTTTACCCGATTGTGAGTCCTCCTCATTCTTCACTACCCAAATGTGCGTCCTCCCTATCCTTCTTTACCCAAATGTGAGTCATCCTCATCCTTCACTACCCAAATTTTAAGTTCTCCTTATCCTTCATTACCTAAATGTGCGTCCTCTCCTATTCTTCATCACCCAAATGGGCGTCCTCCCCCATCCTCCACTACCCAAATTTGAGTACTTCCCATCCTCCACTACCCAAATTTACGTGCTCCACTACCCAAATTAGTGTTCTCGCGATCCCCATCCTCCACTACCCAAATTTTTGTTCTCCCCATCCTCCAATACCCAAATTTGTGCCTTTTCCCCCATTCTCCACTACCCAAATTTGAGTACTCCCCATCCTCCACTACCAAATTTGCGTGCTACACTACCCAAATCAGTGTTCTCGCGATTTCCATTCTTCACTACCCAAATTTGTGTTCCCCACATCCTCCACTACTTAAATCTGCGCCCCTACCCCTATCGTCCCCAACCCAAATTTGCATCCCTCCTCCTCTCCAACCCAAATTTGCACCCCCTCCTCCCCATCCATCCTTCACTGGCTTCTAGAAATACAAATTTTCAAAACTCATAACAAAATCTGAAAACACCTTGTTAAGTTTTCATGACTTCAACGACCAAGTTTGTTTTTAGGCTAAATGATACAACAAGTATGTCAAGTAATCGTATGATAAAACACGTTTAACAATATGTAGAAGCAGACATTCCAATAGCTAAAAATGCTGGGAGATTCATAGCATGAAGGAGTTGCCACTCATATAATCGGAGTCAATTTGGTGTCACCATTTGAGAATAGCAGACAAAGGTGAACACAGCGTTTTATGTATGACACCTCTTTGCAAACGTCCAAAATATTTCAGAAAACGATGGCCACACGAAGGAGGAAAAGTAGGAAAGCAGCAGCACGTCTACTCCCTGCTTAAAAGGTGATTGAATCCATGAGGTTAAAGGTCGCCAAACGGCAGCAATTAATAATGGGTGACTTGTCAATCCCAAAATGTTAAATAATGATGTGTCAATGTCTAATGGGGAGATAAGGAGCAGTGGGTGGAGGAGACTTATCAGAGAATTGTATCACGGTCGCAACCCCCCAACCACCGGGATTTAGCTAAGTCACCCAATTTAATTATTTTCACGAAAATAGCTCATGTGGTGAGGCCACCGCGTTTAGGACCATGGACACGATGCCAAAGTCCATAAGGTGGTGCGCCAAAGAATAATCGAGCGGGGACACCACACTGTCACTGTGGAGGGAGAGGAAGACCGGGAAATATTCAGTACAAAGATGTCACTAGTGTTAAATATTTAGTGGCTATAAAGACAGATTTAACACAAGAAAAATCAAGAATGATATTGATGTCAGTCAATCAGATTGACTCAAATTGTTAATTACTACACTGTGAGTCATAAAAACGTAGAACCCTATAAAAAAAATCACAACTCGGTGAAAAATGCATCGATTTAAATGAAATTTGGCACTTACATAGAACAATAGTGTAGGAACAAAAAACATGTTCCGGACATGTGACAAATCTCGGATTTTTTCATTTTTTAACTCGACCGTGCTCGAGAAACAGTTGAACTGCCGCAACCGGAAACGCCGCAGTACATCGAAGCCAACCACTGCCCACCAAACAGTCCTGACTCGAATCCAGTGGGCTACAAAATTAGGGAAGTTCTCCAGGAAAAGGTTTACAAATCGAAGATTAATAATATTGAAGACTCGAAACTACGAATTAAGAAAACTTGGATTGAACTCGACCAGCGTATAATTGATTAGTCAATCATAGATTGGCGCGTTAGACTCCTGGCTTGTATAAATGCCACTGCAGAACATTTTGAGCACATTTTATAATTCATTTTTGTTCCTACCCTATTTTTCTATGTAAGTTCCAAATTCCATTTAAATCTATGCATTTTCCACCAAGTTGTGATTTTTTGATATAGTTCTACTTTTTTATGACTCAGTGTATCATTAGGTTTAAGTTCTGATATCTGGTCAATTCACATTCATTAATTCACAGATGTAGATGCTTCAAATATACTCATCGCCATATGCCACGATGCATTAACGTTAATGCATGCAATATTGAGCATTTGCATTAAACATCTTGCATTTATTAAACATCAAAACAGATGTTTATTGATTCTACATTGCATTTTAAAAGATGTAATACCCATTCATTCAGATGAAATGAAACTGCGCAATATTTGTAAAAAAAAAAAAAAAAAAAAAAAAAATACATTTAACTCATGAGCTGATTAAACTAATCTGGCTAAGTATCTGTTCCTAAGGGAGAAAAATTTTTGTTGAATAACAACGGTTGATTCAAGGTTGTGTATAAAGAGTAATACTGTGTTATCGCTTTAAAGTCCTTCCAGAAGAGGACAATTTCAAAACACTATAGAAAAAGTACACTTGGTATTACACCGGATTAGTTTTTAGTGCTAGTTAGGGGAGGAAAAAAAGTTGCAATAAATACATTTTAAGACTAGAAATAGAATAGCGAATAAAGTACTTCTCTGTTTAGATAAATACAAGCGCAAAACAAATAAGCTGTACAATTTCCAGCAACAGAAAAAGTAGGTTATAAAAACCGAATGTTCCAACTGCCATCAAAAATTTGCCTTCTTCTTCCATCATTCTTCAAGAGAATTTTTTTTAGCGAATTCCATGCATGCTCAAGTCAGCTTTTGCCATAGGCGTACTGTGGTTTAGGGATGAAAATTTGAAATCCTCCCCCTTTCCTCCTTGATGCAAAAGCAATTATTAACTGCATTCTTTACCACACTACCCAACACAAATTGCAATTCGGTCCAGAATAAAGAATTTTTGTTGTTGACAAGATTCCAGTCTAGGCAAATCATCTAACATCACCGACTGACTTTTTCCCATGCAACATCCACAAACTTAACTTTGATCTTACAAGAAAGATACTTTCAATCATTTCCAGACTGATAAAAAAGTGGAACAAAAAGTCACGTGATTGCACAAGGAGCATTAAATATGAAATCAAAGCAAACCCAGCTAAATTAAAAAGAAACAAAAAAATATATTCCCCAGATATTAGTTTCCTCGCTCAAATATTTGCATTCTGAAATATGTTGAGATTTTCTTTAAACAAATAAATTTGCCATCGGCTTCTAATGCTTGAAAAAAAATTGAGTGTAGGCCTATTTTATTATCCAGCCACCAATTTGGCATCTTGTATCTCAATAAACAAATCCATCCACGCTTTTTTTTTCTGGTTTGTTTTCAATGGTGTGTTTGTGCAGTTCCTTGGGAAGAATTGGGGCATTAACGAGGCAACCTCTATTTCAATACTAGAGAAGGGAATATTAAATGAATCATGTAAAGCTTAGATTAAAACCAACAATCCTGTCGTATTTGTTCAGAATTATTCCGGTTCAGCGCCACATTTTGTGTTTCCATTTCCAAGATGGCCGCGTCTTATTCCTTCAAAAGAGATCATCTCTTATTGCCATTATTGTTGCAATGCAAAGATAAACATGTTTCGATATGGCGGGGAGTAAAAGAACATGGAATGTTACGCCCTATTCCCACCGCACCGGAAATGCTCGGATTTCCGTCTGCTAGCGGGAGATTCCACGCTGCGCATGCGCGCATACCCTGGTGAAAAAAAAAACAATAGAGATTTCTATTGTTATTTGGCTCATTGTTTTCTACTGGTATCAGTAGAAAATTTCTATTGGTTTTATTGGTTTAAATTGTTTTCTATTGTTCAGTCAATTCAGCTAAACCATAGAAGACAATAGAAGTCAATATAGGAACCATAGAAACAATTAAAATCAATAAAGTGGCCAAATAACAATAGAAACCAATAGAAATCTCTATTGGTTTCTATTGTTTTTTTTTCACCAGGATAGCCATCGTGTTTTTTCCGCCAAGCAGAAAACCACGCCCATATGGTCTGCTAAAATGTCATTAAACCCCTTAAAAAAATCATGAATATATCTGGTTCAGCTACATGGTTTCGAATCTTTCTGTCATGATTTAGATGTTAGTTTGAGAAATTGAGTCACTGTCCACAGAGGACATCCAAGTGCTTGTCCATCTAAACGAAATCCTCAAATCTGTCAATGTCAGCTTGCTTTTTAATGCGATCCCCATCAATATTACTGTCTTGTGAAATACTAGTAGTTCAACTACCACACCTGCACAACTCTTATTAAATTATTAAAAGATCAATGTCTATAAAGGTGCTAGAATTGAGATAAAGGACAAAGATGTTACCATTACTTTTGAGCCAAGGGTGTCAGTGAACCATTTTCAACAATTTTGCATCCAAAACTTGCAGAATCGTTGACTGTATGTCTTCCTGTAGCGCCTACTCTTGGGTAGAAGACCACAAAGTGGGTTTTTAGTGTGTTCTGGCATTTTTTCCTGTTCCCTGGCCTCCCATTTTTCAAACTATGAACAGGAACAGCTGTTGTGGGCTGCTGAAGCTTGTTCTTGAAGTTGTGGGGGAGAGACTGAAGAATGGCCTGCGTGGGAGTTGCGGCTGGTGCAAAACCTTTGCAGAAAATGTGAGTTGAACAACCAAAAAAATATAAAGAATAGCACCTCATTCAGCTTTCTCTGCCCACGAGAAGGGGGTTTTAACAATGTGCAAAACATGTCAGAATACACACATTCAAGTGCATTATTCTCACACAATTAGGCATCCGAAGCATTAAAAAGCAAAGTTCTCGCCATATAATAGAGACAGATACTAAAATTGAGCAAAACGATATCGTGACAACTGGGGCAAATCTGGAAAGAGAATTGGACATCTGGTCAACCCTTTGTTTGAGGCATTTAACAGTCTTTAAGTTCAATGCTTTATCAAATTTGCATTGTTAGAATAATAACAGTAAAGTATTAAAGTATGTTAGTTAGAACACAATAGTGCCTTTTATTATTGTAATGGAAAATTATTACAACAAGGGTCTAATGCCAAAAAATGTCAACAGCACTTACATAATGTCAACGACATGAAGGTGTGAACTTGAGGTCAGACCTCAAGAGCTCAGGTATGACACGGATACGGGTTTACACCTTAATAAATTGGCACACCAAAAACATAACACTACCTTGAGTCATAGAGATGACACAGATATGTATATTCAAATGGAAAAGAGATTAACATGTTATCAACGTGGTTTATACTTTCATGACAGACAATTTATGTTTAGTAGGTTTGTTTGAGTTCTTATCTTTCCATTGTTTGCGTATACACTGAACCTTAAAGATTTCTCATCAGTTTTCAGTTTTTTTACATTCCCCCTCCTCCCTTTCATTGTTTTTGTTTTCAATCCTGCAAATTGTTCAATTGGTGGATGCTTTCTGGGAAGATTTTTTAGTGGTTAATTTCATTGTTAACGAAGTTTACATCCTCAACAAGCTTCATTGTTTTAACAAGGTTAAATGCGGGCCTAGCCCTACATTTAAAAGGAAAGGATTTTTGGCCCAGATAAAAATGCCTTTGTAACAGTGAAACTACAATATAGTTCACCTGATTTCACATTGGCTTTCTCGATAGCATTCTCATTTTTTTAGACAGCAATCATTGTTTATTATGAATGAGTATGCTTGCATTTTTACGCTAACCTGCACTGACTGTTGTGTCACAATTCATTTGTGAATGGCATACATACACAAAGTTCCCCCAGAAAAGCAATTTTAAACTCCCCTGACTTTTCCAGTTTTAAAAGCAATTTTCCCTGACCATCATGAAGACTGAAAATCCAAAAATATGACAGCTTCGTATCTTTTCCTGACTTTTTTTTTCAAATAAACCCCTTTTCCTTTACTATTTCATGTTATTTCCAATTTCCCTGAGAACCGTGCCAATTTTAGGTCAATCCAATTTCCCTGACTATGCCAAGTTTATCCAATTTCCTCGACTATACACCAGATAGATCAATTTCCTCGACAATTCCAGGTTTTCAGAACCTGGCATATGAAAAACATCTCAAAAAGTGTAAATTGTGTCTCGACCACATGCTAGGGCTCATAAAATATCAAATGGCCATGTATTCAGATTTCCCCTGCATAACATGCATTATCTCAAGAAACCGGTTCATAAACCCTGAAATATTGCATGGAATTTCAAAATTGCAAAACCGTTGCAAAAAAAGAAAAAAATCCAGCAAAATCGATAAGAAACCTAGTGTGATTCAGACTGGAGAATCTTTAAAGCCAAGCAAATATGAATTTCCTGGCTGCAGTTTTTAACTATTCTCAAAACAGATTTCATCATTGCTTCTGAACTCTTGTAAACTTTTCGAGAAGGTTTAAAAATTCGAAATTTCTGGTTTCCTATAGTAGTAAAAACCGAGGAATAACGGATATCGAATTGTAAAAGCAGCAGTCACGACATGACTTTTTTAGATATCCACAAACCTCCAAATGACTACGTTCCTAACACGGATGACTTCATCCGTTTTTTGCCAGCCGTTCTAAACCAGGGATTTTCGGATCTTAACTCTGATTCCATCAAGTGAAACATGTGGGATTTGGAAAATGATGTAATGACTACCAGCAATCCATGACCAATCTAATTTGCAATTCCACGTTTAAAGACAAATTCTGTGAACTGCCAGGCTTTCAGGTCAAAACTGGCCAGTTTTTGCACTGACATGTCAGAAGTAAAAAGAAGGAAACAGAAGAAAGGAAGGCGGGTGTCCTGTCCCCTCTTCACAGTCGACTTAACGGGAAATTCACGGACATTTGGACAAAGTGAATAATAAATAGTGACACAAATTAGATCGGAACACACCATTTTTTCAACCGAAAACTTAGTGAAGCGTCAAATCTATTATTTAAGGTCTCCTGCAAAAATATATACAGAACTACTGTTTAAAGCTATTGAGCCTTAACCAGAACTCCTAATTTTACACCATTTATACATGGATGTCATAGACAGTTTCAAAAGCGTTTACTCATCCATCTTGACCTATGAGGTCATCCTTTGGTGACACATATAGGTCACCTAACACAAGCTTGCTAATTTTTAATCCCAAAAGGGTAAAATTAGCCAGGGAAAATCTACTTTGTCTACATCTTTTGTAATACAATATGTAACATATGGGAATGAAGAAGGCAGCCAGGCTTCAAGAAGTAATTTGTTATTTTTATAATGGTCACAACAATTTCCCACCAAATGGCATCAGATGCAATTTATTTTCAGTCAATGTGATTGGTTGGCTGCTTTTGGGAAAAAAATTAAAAATAGGCAGAAAAAACAAATAGGACACATTCTATGCAAAATCCAGTGATGGTCAATTTTTGGGAAAGGGGCATGGACCACTGGATTTGGAGTTGCCTGGTTGTTTGTTACAAAAGTTTGCTCCTATTCTAAACAATAATCTATTCTAAACAATCCTCTTCAGTTTCTGTCATCATCCTCACCAAAAGATAAATTTCTGATTTATTTTTTAAAAATATGTATCAGATTTAATACTAGAAAAGGATTGTTTATTTATCTGGCGAATTATTTTTATGAATAATAATTTTAAAAAAGGCTTATCAAAGTAATAAACTTATACAAAATTATTTATTTTGAAATTGCACCCAAGTATAACATTTTGGCGACTTAAGGTCGGTATGCACCAGAGGAAACTTACACAAACACAAAACATATACAAGAAACACTGAAACAAAGTTTCCAGCATGATTTTAGAAACATGTTTCACAAATATTTCAGGACACACCAAAGTAGCATATGTATGTTTCTTTTGGTGAATACACACCCTAAGAAAAAATTGTTAGGTGCCAATGACGTCAGACTCCTCCTATAACCCTGTTTCCAGCTCCAAACAAATTCACCTTCGATGGTTCCAGGTTACGTATACTTCGCCATTTCCCGTTACCTTAAACCGCAATAAAAATTAGACCTCCATATGAAGCAAGTCAGGCATATTAATTTATTTTTGTTCTCCCAGGCCAAATGACCAAATGAATCACCACCATCCATCCCTTATAGTAGGCCTAGCCGGTCAAATACAACAACAAAAAATACCCCATGGAAATTCAAAACTTGTTCATGTCATGTAGATCTTATTCCAACAAAAGTTCCCACTGTCTGTGCTCACTTAGCTGAACTAAGTGACCCTTATTACGAGCCATTCTCCATTTCAATAAATTAATACAGGGGTTCAATTTTGCTGAAATTACAGCGAGGCGCATCAGCCTCATCCTCCTTTTTATGAACAGCTTTTTGCAACAAACAAAAACTGGATTGTTTAGCGAAAAAATATATCAGGAAATCGTTTGAATTTCGCCCGAAAAAATGATATAGAGTTGAATAATAATATCTGCAGGCCCAGCGAGCGTGACAACTCGTTTCCTGATCGAGTCTTTTTATCAAAAACAAAAATGGTTCAGTAAACGGTCAGCTTAAGGTCACAATATTAAAAATTCATTTAAGAGTTCAAAATCGGTGTAGCGTGCTGGATTCATTATAGGCTAGTAATCAACACAGTCGGTTATAAATTAAGATAAAAACACTAAAACGGGACATTTAAATGAAAGGAAGTGGATGAGGAAGCTGTGAATTCTATTTCGACTAATTGTGGGATTGTTTTAATTGAGGATCTGGTCAATCATTTATTTTCATGTTCCCCTAGTTCAAATTTTCCTTCTGTATTATCACCATGTAAATGGCAAACAATGACATAAACGAAACTTCCACATGTCATCAATGTACATTTTAACACGTGTCAACTGTCATCAACCTTTGAACACTACGAAAACTTTGAACGCTCGCATGACAACACTGTCACCAGTGATTCCAGATAACTTGGGGCAAAAAACCCTAACCCAAATCAAGTATTCTTTTAATTAAGAACATTCTCGATATTTAGAAAGTAGTTCATGATACAGTACATTTAGATACAGGTTTAGGTAAAACAAAAATAAATTAAGTACATTGCTAGTTTTGTTTCAAAATTGGTCTATTTTTTTCCCCAAAAACTTGAATTAAGGATAACCGAATTTTTGTTCCCATGTACGATTTTTCAGTTTAAAAAGTTCTAAATTAGTTTTGTTTATTTTCACAATAAAATGCAGTCTGGTGCAATTTCATATTTACACGAGTTTTTTTTTTTTGATAAACGCCGAATTCCCTGGCCTATAAACCGTGCTATACAATATTTAAATAGCATTTGAAATTAAACATTTTTCCCAAAGTTTTTAGGTGCCAGGCATGGTATAACAACAGACCGTTTGTAGTAGGTTATTAAGTAAATTTGAAAAGCAAGACAATTTGGATCAAGGGTTTTACAAAAGTGCTGCAAATACAACAACAAAAAATCATAAAAAATGGATATAACCAGTATTAAGAGTAGACTCCTTGAAAAGTCATCTTAAAATTTAATATTAGAAGAATGAAAAGAGGGAGCCTTGAACTTCTCTCTCTACCATATCTGGTTTTAACAGGTCAATGAAGATTTGCAATTTTCTTGACGAAAGATTTTCTTGGGAATTTGTTTGACAACAAGCTTCAAATCGAGATTTCAATTGATCTTGTAATATATATTTTATACTTGCCCTAAATCATCTATGACGTCATAGACATAGAAACTAGTTTTATCCTTGTAGCAGTCCGGAATGGCGGTGATATCATAATTTCCAAAAAATTCCCTTTTCCTGTTTTTAAATTAGAATGACAGTACGTGCATTATTTCACGTGAGAGAAACTCTCGAGATGATAATCTTTAGCAGCTACTGTTCGAGAGCTGTCACTGATAGCCGCTCGCAAAATAAACTATGTTTGAATTTTGAGAGCAGTTGTCGAGATGCTTTTCTAGGTTTTTTTTAATTTATAAAGCTAAATTTTGGGAAATTTTGTAGAATACAAAAAGCATGACGAGTAACTCGCGAGAGTTAAATCTCACGTGGAAACACACCTTTAAGTCGTTGTTGATTGCATTATGCCTGATTCCCACTAGGCCGAAACCGAAACCGAAACCGAAATATTAGGGTCTGAGCATGCGCACTTCGAAGTTTCCTGTTTCGGTCGAGCTTA
>JAQGBW010003126.1:0-17251 GCA_034698625.1 Julus scanicus
AATCTCTTTTTGTTTGGCTGAAAGTGTGTTTCAAAATTTCACCCATTGATAGTGATAGGGTTGTGATCCCCCTTAAGCTGGAAAACACCATCGTAAACATCGTTCCATTTGAATAGTGAAAAACTACACACCGATTTGGGCAATAACTGGATTTGGCTGTTCGGTTGCACCAGTGCTTTCTAAAGCATTCCAGCGAATTCCTTCAGCTTTTCTTAACTTTATTTCAACCTGTACAAAATAAACGTGAAGCTAATGAATCAAGAAAATGTTATACATCAACAGATTAAAAGATAAAATAGTTGTTAAGCTGCTATCAAAGGTAGACACTTCCACACACAAGAGATACATTGCCTAATAAAAATAGCATCAAATAAAGCTCTTGAAGTTATCAGCTTAGTCAACAGTAACAATTGTAATAGTCCGAGGTCATTTGCCACCCTCTTTATAAGAATATTTAAACCAGTTAACTTATCATTTCAACCCGTTAATCAAACTCGAAGCTGTATCGAACTCATGCTATTGGTATTTTTTCTATGGGATAACGGAACTCGACCCCCAAGCTAAAGTTGATACACTTTGGTAGTGATCCACTAAGTCGAAAAATCTGGTTGTATTATAAAAACTATTGTAATTCGGAAATTTGTTTAACTCCCTCCACCCACATAACACTTTGGGGCCGTATGAACACCATGTGGAAAGGGGGAAAGCCATTATGGACGTCCACAAAATAAGGCCAATTTTGGGATTTCATGTTTAATTGAGTTTTAAAGATCAGTAAAAGGGGAAATGGACCCAAATGTTCTTGAAATTTTAAAACCTCGGAGAAGTTGGGAATTATGCCTAACTTTGTATTAAACACCAATTTTATGCTAGAATTTTCCTTCGAGATCAGGAAATTTCCGGTATCCGGAAAAATCTAGAAAAATGTCGTGGCATTGGTATAGTGAGGCGGGTGCTTGGAAATTTAAGGGATGTGCCTTTGAATGTTCTAATAAATTCTCCAGGCGCCCAACTTTTTAGAAATATTAAGGACGTCCATGATGGGGGCAAAATGGACAACAGGTAGACAGGGGTTAGGGGGATCAATTTTTGAAGAATTTGGGGCACGTCCTTTTTGATTGGCCCATTTGGTGATTTTAGTATAGGGCAGCTAGCCGACTGTCACTGTAGGGTATTAAATTTAATTTATATTGTCACATGAGGGGCGTGATGAGGGTTAATTGATCTTTACTACTACACCTATGCTCAAAACTTTTAAAGATAATTCACAAATAGACACACAAACAATAATAATAATATGGCAAGGTTGGATTTGGTATATCTTTTTATACCTTAGTAGGAAATTGCTTCCAAGAACTCTCGCTGGGAAGAACATTGTGCGCTAAATTCAGATGCAACTCGAAATCTTCGGCGTTCTCAAACTGCGCGGTAAACGAAACCTAATAATGCAGAAACACGAAATTAAAACCTACGAACATTTACAAATGAAATCTGCGCATAAAATTACACAATACCGTTGTTTCACCGATGTTCACATTGAAATTTGTCGTTTTGACATTCCTCGTCAGAATAGTAACGACGACGATTGTTTCAGTTTGATACCACTCGTATCTAACAAATGAAATAAAAGCAATTCAAATTACTTAAAAAGCACTAAAATAGTAGAATAAACAAAATTCAGAGACTAACCTAACGTTTCCACCACAAACAGACGCCATCTTGTCTCCAATGTACAAATACAGGCGAGGTAAAAAAGGAAAGTCCACTAAGTTTTTGAAGGGAGGTCCGGTACTTAAATGGCGGCCTATTTAAACGAGGGGATGTTATGTCATGCCTTTGCCAAATTGCCGTTCGTCTGAAAATACGATTTTTGGCGGGTTTCACCAGTGACAATTGCTTAATGACCATTTTCAACCATTTGTAAGATAGTGAACACATTAAAAAAAAAAAAAACTCCCTTAAATTCTATCATTCATTATCCTGGTGGATAAAAACATATAGGCTAGGACTATAGTTGTCTTAAAACCATAAACAAATATGATCAAAAAACGATATTATGTCTCATGTGCTAAATGGCAATATGTGTCCTATTTTATAAATATGCAGTAATGTACATATGAAAATATTTATGCACATGTGGCATTTTATATGTGTTCATTACTGTTTCTATACATAATATGACAGAAAACTCATGGATGTAATTTATTGCCAAACGTATGATTATGGCATATAACAAGTACTATATTGTCTCAGCAACATCATCAGTGGTGAACTTGTAGACAGGCAGGGAGATTTCCTGGTGTGTCCTAGATGAATGAACAGAGGGTTCTAGCGCCCTCTGGACGAGTAGTTGCCGCCCTCCAGACATTTATTCCAAATCCCACCGCCCTCTTGCTATAGTCAGTGCACCATCAACCGTCATCAGTGCCATAACTAAAGGGTAGCAACTAGCAAAAACCAACAGTTATTCAGAAAAACTGCATTTTCTTACTGTCCATTTCCTGCACTTCTGCACATTAACTGCAATCTTTCTGGTGCACTTTTATAGCAGTTTTACTGCACTTTCATCACAGAAAAATTCCTTTTTGGTAAAATCCCTAATTGTAAAATATTTGCAGTTTTAAATTGTGCCATTAACTGCATTTTAATTACTGCAAAAATATTTCACTTAATATTTAATTAAAATGCAGGAACTTTCTGCTGGGAAGCAAGCAACGCTTAGGAGCATATTTCTGCTTTTTGATGTAGGATTACGTTTTTATTTTAGAATAGAGTGTAAGTTCAGTAGCAGTGGCGATACGGCTAATGGCTGAAAAACAGCTGTAAGGGTCCCCATCACGGCTATTATAGGGGGCCCAAAATAAATTATGCTCTTGGGCCCTCAAATTGTAGTAAAGACATTGTGTAGTAACTATGGGTAGCAAAAGCAAGCAAAGCTTAGGAGCCTCCACGAGGGCCCCATAGGGTCCATATTTCTGCTTTTGACGTATGAGGTGCAATTAGCTGCGGCGAACGGCTACCGGCTGTGAAACATGCCTAAGGGGGTCCTAACATGTAAGGAGACTATATAGGCAATATTTATAAGCATGTGAGGGTGATCCAAAATAAATTTTGCTTGTGGGCCCAAACATTTTAGTTACAGCGCTGCATCGAGTGTTTATTTCTGGGAAAACTTCCATGGTATGTCCATGATGTGGTGCCGTAAGAACGTGCAGCTACATCATATGCTATAACTTAATGCTTTATTTAAAAATCCAGTCTTCAAAATAATCCTTTTCAGAAATTATGAATGAAAAGCAACATACAAAATACGTGCTGTACCTCACCTGTGAAAAATAGCAGGTAAATTAAAGTACACCGTATATACTGTATACTGTACAGGGACATAATATAACATATACACGAATTGTATGTCCTTTTATATAATTTGGCCACCTGGGATTGCTAATTGCCATAGTCTACTATTTTAAACTTGTACAATAGGTAGATTTTTTAAGAAAGGGGCGGATAGGAGGCGCCATTTAGTTAGACATGTACTGTAATTGGCGTTAAGATTACCACGGAAAACCACTATATCATTCACCTTTCTCACGCATCGAGTTATTCATTGAAAACTTAAGAAAAAGAAGTGCTCGATTAACTTTTTGATTTCTCAGAAGAACCAAAGGAATGCGATGAGATTAGCTCTATTCCTCATGGAGTGTCTCGCATGAGACGCCAACACCCCAGGGCGAGTTACCTCCCATGAGCTATTGAATCTGGTAACATTCATCTTACTTCTAATTTCTGTTTGATGGACTCTACAATGAATGAGTTACACGCTGTATTTGATAATTTTGTTGATAGAGGGCGTATCTCCGCTTCAGTGGCCCCCCTGGACATTCAAACGCCCAATTTAGAGCAATTTGAAGGTGATTAGACACGAGCACAGTGTCCAACAACTTTCTGAATTCGACTGGTTTTTGCTTATTTTTTCAGTACTTCAAGCTTGCCAGATGTTCTTTAAACCTGGAGGATAAAAAAGGGCGTGTAGGGTATCATTTTATCTTAGATAGTTTCGGAAACCTGCAGAAAATAATTTCTTATTGAATTTTCTCTTGACTGCATGTCCCTTTTGCAACTACGGACTCATGGCCCTGGTCCTTCATTAGTCGTTGACCTGAATTGGACCAAATGTGTCTCTCTCCAAAATTTACATAAGAAAATAGTCCAGTCAGTCACAGATTATAAGTTGAAGGCAATACAAACTAATATATGGTTCAAGTCAAACCATTTGATTAGACTTTTCCGCTAATTGCACGCTCCAAAAGCATTTGATGAGACCATTTGAATGCAAATGATCAGATATAGTACATTTAATCGCATTTAGGGTACATTTAATCATATTTTCCAAAAATAATTTGATCAGACTTTCAGATTTTAAGGCTGCATTTCATAGTGATCTGACCAACGAATTGATATGATCAGACAATTTCAAGTACAGCACATTTAATCGCACAAAGATTACGTTTGATCAGATTTTCAAAAATTTGATCAAACTTTAGAAACCCTGCAGACTTAAACACCAGACTTAAAATGTCTCGGATCAGACATTCTTCTTGCATAACTTTTGATCAGACCAACGAATGCAACTGATCAGAAATTCCAACAGTATTTGTTCAGGCATTCTGAATGTATTGGACCAGACTTTTAGGTTGCATTTGATCAGACATTAATAATCCATTTTATAAGACATTCCAAATGCATACGACCAAACCATCCAAATGCATTCGGTATGAATATGAAATACCAATCTCCCATTTTTCCCATATCCACCGTAACGTTTTTCACAAGATTTTTCCCATCGTAATCTCCAGAACGTCTCGGGTGAAAGCGATCCTTTGGATCATTTCTTTTTTGGGGGGGATTTCGAAGAGGTTCCTTACTGCCCAAGACGCGGAGGTTGCAGCAAAAATATAGGAAGTAAAAGATGGGTGACAGAGTATAGAAATCCAAAAAAGAAGGGTTGATTCACTTCACTGACCGTTTCATATTGAGGGAGAATGAGAAAAAACAGGCTTTTTTTTGGCGTTTTAAGCTCGGGTGAGCGTGACACCTTATCACGCTTAGGCCAAGCTGAAACCCCCTCCCACGCCTTCAAGCCACCCCCCACCTTCACATCACTTTCCCAATGTCAACACTTTCGAGTATTGGTCCACTAACAGCCATACGTCACTGCATTCGTCCATCAAGGCGTACAAAATCCTTGAAAAGCCTCCAGATTTCGCTTTCCCAAATCATTTCCCCTTGAAATTAGCCAAAGGAACCCTCTCTACACCTCCAGCACCTAACTACGCTTTTCAAGGTAAGTGTAGAACTTTTACTTAATGCATCCTTTAATACATCACCCAAGTTTCTGTAAGGTTGATTTGGATACCACATTTGGTATTTACTGCAGAAAGTGAACTGTTACATGGGTGTTATCATTAACATTCAACCCTTTTTTATTATCAAGATGGCCGATTTCTGCACGATGACATCCCTTTTGACATTTGCCCTGTTGGTGGTCATGTTGAGACAGACTTGGGCCGAAGTAGAAGAAGCTACAGCTGAAGCAGCGCCTGAAGTTCAAGATGATACGGCGACCCGTGTTCGCAGGGACGGCTATGGAGGAGGTTACAGCGGAAGTGGTTACAGTGGAGGCGGTGGAAGTTATGGCTGTCATTGTCCTTACCAGTACTGTGACAACAACTCTGACACGCTGTTGTACTTCGGTGCAGGAGCTCTTTTGGGGCTTTTCTTCTCCTTGCTTCAGCCGCAGATGATGATGATGGCCGCCGCTGGTGGCAGAAGTGGACATGCCCCAGACGAGCCCCAGATGACCGGAGGCGGCTTCTTCAGCGACATACCCAACGTCTTGAGCCATGATATTGCGCCTCTGGCAGTTGATATGATCAATGTTTACTCCAAGAGTCAGAAGGACCCAGAGTGTGGAAGAAGATGGCTGTGTGAGGTCACTCAGACATCACTTAAGCAAGGGGGACTTAGGGCTAGGATAACCTCCTTGTCAAGGTAAGTCGAACCTTTCCAAAAGACCTGGGTATCAAATTATTTATGGGAAATGCCGTATTTCGATGTTTCAGGAATTTTATACTTATGGACACATATGCCCATCTATGGAATTTTATTTATATATAATGATATTTAGAATTTATTTTTACATATTTAGCCATAATTGCATGAATTAGGAAAAATGTCATATTGCCATATAAGGGCATAAAATAAAATACAATTTTCAAAAAATGCCTAAGTGCAAAAATGTTACTATTAATGCTTTTGCGAAATAATTGTATCTTAAAAGATATTATTAAGCTAGTAAAAAGTCATTGAAATTTTTTCAAATGTTTAAAGGAAACAACGGGCATGCTGAAATCCTGGGGCCATTGATGATTTTGATTCAAGAGTTGACCTTTGACATTTTTTCAGGAATACGTTTTTCTATTATAATGTTTTAAATACAAATATAAAGCATGGGTAGAAACTTACATATGGCACATAGTATAAATCAGATCATGTCATCAAATGACGATATATGTCCATATGACCATACATCAAGATATATTTCTACATATCTCCAATTTCTGTTATGTTCATATAAGATCACTTGCCATCACTGAATTTCAAAATCTATGCCATATTCATAAGTCTATAAAAATGTTTATGTTACCTTGCATAAATGGATATTGAAATGAAAAGCCATATATGGACATTACATGTATGCAGGCAGATATTGTCATATCTGACATACTTGTATATGGCCCTATAAAAATTTTTCACCTGGGATTCTGTTATCATCTAATAAATCTTATTGAAAATTCATCTAAACCCACTAAATCTTTTCAAAATTTGGATTTCTGTTTTCGTGGCTTTTCTTCAAAGGTTTTGCTAACTTGGCTGATTTTTCCACTGATTTCTTTATGTACTTATAGTGTTGCTGTGAGTTGGTTTATGAAAGACATGATGCCATTTATGGAGAATTTGTCGGACAAAGATGAAGATTCCTTCGATTGCGCTTTACTGGGACCAACATGCCAAGGATTTTTTGCAACATAACAGAACGCCCTTCGACCTTTGCTATACAATCATCCCCTCATATCTCTTTTAAAGACATCTAAGAGAAGATGGCAATTGGACAATATCACCGCGCAACACCGAAATTCACATATAACCACCAAAATTCATCACCACCTCGAGAACGGAATTTCGTTTTACGTCACGCGGACGTTACAGGGTGTCCACATTTGCTTCAGGAACGGGTTTCTCATCGACATTAAATTGAATTGAGAATTTTTCGATGGGAGATGTATTTACGGTTGGGGTATCTTTACAAATGAAATGGCGGAATAATTTGGGCTTTTCTTATTTATTTTCGTTGTAAATGTGTATCATAAACTATCGTTTTCATTTTTGATTTGCCCAAATTCCCTCAACATTGTATTTCGATATTGATTCTTGTTTTTGTATTAAACATTGATTTGATTTGAATCTTGTATATTTATTTTCTTTATTCAATTCTCAGTTATGAATGTTATATTCAACGATTTTCAAAATCTTTGACGATTCTTAGATAATTAAGACAAAATTATTATACATTATATAAACTCATCTTGAAAAAAATATAATGGCACATAGGCAAATATACTCCTGCACACATGTGGGAAATGCCAAAGATCGGTAAATCAGAAATTGGACACACTGCAAACACGGACATACAACTGCATATAAAATAGTTTATATAAAACTATAGATAATGGGATAAAGGTTCGGACATTTTTGCCATTCTATACATTCGAATTTTTATCAATTTCTGATATGTACATCTACGCACTTCCCATTATACTTTAGGTCAATATAAAATACAATAGTGACATGTTCATACTTGTAGCTATATATATAATATGTCCATGGTTTCTTCCATATACGCACATATTTTTCAAGACATACAGCATATGAAACATAACATGTTCATTTTTCAAACCAAAATATGACGATTTAATATATATTTAATTTATGAAATTATTTAACAATAAATTATTACTAATCAAAGTTTCCATTCAGGTTGGGAATCATTTTTCATATGAAATTGGTTGAAAAGCACCAGAGTGCAGGAATATGCCTAAAATGTAGATTTTACAATACCCCTTGAATATATTTAAAGTACTGATCCATTCGTACACGAGAGTGTGTATGATAAGACTACTTTCAGGGGTAACTCTTGCCGGTTCTTCCTAAAAATTAAAAAAATTGACTCCCCCTTTCCACCTGTCCATATTGTGTCCAATTTAGCACAGACCCCTTTTCCCCTCATAGACGTCATTATTTATTTTTCTTTCAGAAAAATAGGTTGTCCAGAAATTTTTTTGGAATGCACAAGGTATAATCCCTTTTTACTGATCTATAAAACTCAATTAAACAGAAAAATAAAAACTGAAAAATGCCATCATTAGTGGACGTCCTTAATGGCATCTCCCCTCCCACCTGTCCACATGCCAACAGACCCCCTTCTCCCCTCTTGAGGACGTCTTTTTTGAATGGACCCTAAGTTACTTTAGATAGACCTGTTTGAGATCACCTCTACAAGGCATACTTGACGTGGGAGAAAGGTGAATGCAACTGAATCATATCCGCACAATTGACGAAAATAAAGTGAGTTTTTGACATCTGGAATTGGTGGCTCATTCCTGTTATCCAGTGAAAGAAGGCTAGGAATGTTTGATGAGAATGCTTTGTTGCATGAATGTGATGAGCAATAAAGGAAAAAAAAAAAAAAAAAGAAACTCTCACAACAACTCAAGCAGCTTTCAATAATCACAAAACAAAAATTAAAAGAGATACGCTCAAATTAGATACCCACACTCACATAATATGATTTAACTCTAACCCTCCAGTGTTATACTAGTATGTGAGTTGCGAGAATGAATACATGATATTCTCCAATAATGTCAATTATATTTGTCATTGTCTATAAACTAACAGGGTGAGACATAAATAGGTACATCCAGAATATCTTTAATATGGTAACATTTAGATAAAATTGGAAACAACGTATAAGGAGGATACCAGAAAACATGTTGTTCGCGAGATTTTTGAAAAAAATATGATCGTGGATATCCACGTGGAACACGTGAATATAGCATATATAAAAATTCCACCAGTGATTAATCATCAGATGCAACAACCATGCAGTGGTAAACCGATTGTCAAGTATCAGCAAAGCACGCAAGGATCGACGTTGGTAAAGGTGTTCATACCTAATGACGTCACGATGCACCCGGAAGTACTTCCGGCCACCTGGATGGAGTAAATCACCCGAGGAATACGTCGATGACGCGTGCGAAACAATGTTTATGGCGTTTAAAAAGCGAAATGTCATTGACATATGCTTAATTCTGCGTGATTATGTCTTTTTAATCCTCGGCATGCATGGACGCATGCGAGCATGCATGCATCCATGCATGCACGGATGCGTGCATTACCCGCTCGAAGAGGCATTGGACACGCCCAAGAAATGCACCAGGTGTCGTGTTGAAAAGTAAAATGAACTGACCGAAGGACGAAGACGATAAAATAAGAAATTAAATAAAAAACGAAATAGGAAGCTGGGAATTAACATGGGTCTCAACGCACTATTCTAATCCATTCTATGCCTCTCTCTCTCTATGTTGGGCATATAGCAAAAAAAAGGAAGACGTATAGAAATGAAGAATAGTTGACTAATGAGTACACCTGTTTAATTAGCCGTTAAATTGAAGTCACATTGATGGATGTTACGTAAATGCCGCTATAGGTTACGCCATGATGAAAAAAACATACATTGTACGTGCCATACAATCTATGACATATTATGTACATTATATCACATGTATATCATAATTTGTATGTATTTCAATATTCTAGCATTATGGAAAAATATATGAAATTTGTATGGCTTATAATTTTATGTCTCCAAGAAGGGGTAGGCAGGGAAGGGAGGTCTACTGGCACTCCAATTTTATGCTGGAATTTCCCGACGAGGCTAGGAGATTTCGGTTAATCAGAAAAATCTGGAAAAATTTCGTGGAATTTGTAGTGAGGCGCGGGTGCTTGGAAATTTATAGGACGGGCCTTTGTTTGTAACAAAAAAATTTCTGGACAACCTATACTTAAAAAAAAAAGACGTCCATGAGGTGGGGGAGGAGAAGGGGGTTTGGGCTAAAATGGACACCATGTTGACAGGGAGTGGAGGGGGAGGAAGAGTAATGTTTTCAAGGAATTTCGGGGACATCCTTTTTGAATGGCTTGTTGGTTGTATTTGAAATTACTTGTGTAACTTTTGTTTTATATTTGTAAACTAGCTAGCATCCTCAACGCTGAATCTTAGGCCATAAAACTCTGAAAAATGAAATTAACATATGTACATTATTTCTAAACGTATGGAAATTGGACAGAATATTGATATAATACATTAATGAGAAGTGTGCATACATGGAAATAACAGAATTTGGAGACGAATGTATAGTGATATACGGACGATGCTATACACTTAATTTAAGTTTTATGATGATATGGCAATGATATTTTCATTTATGGTACGTGGTACAGTATGAACCATTTGTATTCCCATTACTGTAATTCAATATAGGCCTACTGTAAAAGCACTGTATGTGCCATATTTAGAATACGGCAGATTTTGTTATTTGGCATGTATACATGCCATATATATATAGACCATATAAGGTCTATCTAATTTTCCACCATGCAGGGGAAGACTGGTAACTAGCATATTTTCAAAAATAGAAGTACTGCACTAGTACTGCACTATAGCATTGTACTATGGTTAACCATAGCCAATTCCGCATTCGTGGGGCTTATGGATGGTGTCCAACATGCAGTCCAAGTTACAGAGGTGCCCGAGAACGAAGGCAGGTTAGCACAAAAAGACCATTAAGATCACTTTGATCCAAGTCGAAATTTGCACCTCCGAAACGCACGAATCGCACCATTGGTTTCAAAAAAATAAGAGAGAAAGTTTTTTGTATATTTTCAAATTGAATACATACGATGGGAAAAAAGTGGTCATTTTTTTGGTCGTTTTCAATTGATTCGGTCGGTGCGTTTTTCGCTTTCGCTTGATGTGACCTCTGAGGTGGCTTTCACAAAATTCCTCTATTTTTGAAAGGCGACTTTTCACGCATTTTGGCCTTGGTCACGATGAAAACACCACTCCCACATCATCTCAAAATATCATAGGAGAAAAAAAAAAAGAAATCGCATGGGTTCCGATGCGTAACACGTGGTGAAAACGCGACTCAAACTCCGCATAAAACCACCGAAATCACCCAGACCAACGTCATTTCACACATTAAAAGCTAACGAGGATCGTCCTCCGATCCTCAAAGACTCCAAACTCCGATTCGAAGCGTTTCTCAATTTAGCATTCATCAAAGGTAAGCCACTGAATTACATAATTTAAAAAGCTAATTTGGAGGTGCTGCAGGTAATAACAATTAACAATTTTATTAATGAATTTTTGTTTTCAAATGCTAGATCAGGGATAAATTTAACAATATATCATGTAGATTGTAAAGGATATATTATTTTTTGAGACATTAAATTTCGATGATATTATTTTAATTTACTAAAATTTGATCTATATGTCATTTTTAAAACAAACAAACAACGATTATTCAATTTTCATTGGTGAAAAAAACATTAACTTGCTTAATGACATTTTAATTATAAAGTTCGCCTGAATTGGTTTTTCTTTGGAGCAGTTTTTTTTTTTAAAATAAAAATTTCGGTATTTACAGTTTAATTTCGTTTGAAATCAAAATTATATTTACAAATACTCTGGAACCTCTGAAGTTCCAGGAGCAGAGTCTTGGATTAATGGGTTTAGGGACAATGGCTTCATTGCCAAGAAATAAGGCAGCAAAAAGAAAAGATGGTACTATGAAGTTATCGAATTTTAATTTAATTTTCAAATTCGAGATGATAACCTAACCTAGTACAATAAAGGTTAGATTAGGTTAGGCATCATCTTGAATTTTAAAATTAAATTGAGACCCGAAAACTTCATAGTACCGAAAAGATTATACTTAACGATTTCAGACTACTAATTCTCTATTTGAATTTTCCACCCTCAAGGTTCTGGACAATGAGTGCAGACCGGAAAAGGCAACCTGATGGAGGAAAAAAAACAATGTTTGTCGTCTGCATGATGGCCGCCATCTTGTCCATCCCGGTTGTCCTAGGGGACAGCGTGGCGGATGCCTCTGCCGACCCTCTGGAGGGGGCATCACTGCTACGGGAAAGACGGGACGGGTACGGAGGTGGGGGGTACGGCGGCGGAGGGTACGGGTACGGTGGTGGGGGAAGCTATGGCTGTTCTTGCCCGTACGTGTCCTGCGACAACAAGTCGGACGGTCTGCTAGCCTTTGGAGTTGGGGCGCTGCTGGGGCTCCTACTGTCCATGCTTAGGACCATGATGATGGCCGCCGCTGCTCCCGCTCCTGCAGCAGCGGGACGTAACGGCGAAGCTGATGTCAACTTGGCTGACTTTACACGCAACGTAACCTGGGCCGGAGAATCGGCCAGAATGAACCATGAAAGAAGAAAGTCGAGCCTATTGGAAGCCCTTCATCTACCTGACAACTTGGGTGATGACTTGGTACCCGTGGTGGCAGATCTCTTCAGAATCTACACAGAGAGTGGACAGAAGCCAGAATGTGTCCGGAGATGGGTCTGCGAGGCCACCAGACAATCTTTGAAAGTGGGAGGGTTAAGAGCCCGTCTTGGATCTCTCTCCAGGTTTGTTGAACTCATTTAGAAATGTCAGAACAATATCTAAATATAGTTTCTTTTTTTAAATTCTGATAATCATTGATTTGTTTTCCTCAATGTTTAGCATCGCCTTCGGTTGGTATACCAAAGATCTGGCACCAGTTCTCCACAACATGATTCCAGGAAGCAAGGACCTCGACTGCAAATATTTGGCGCCAAAATGCGACGTTCCATTCGGAACTCATTAAGACCTTTGCCGCTGGACAGTCAAGAAAAACAAGATCACAACTTAATTTCACAACAAAATTGTTACTGCCATTAGCATGGGATAGTAATTCCCGGGTGATTTGTCATATGGGACAAATCATCTACTGTACATTCATGGACAACTTCATACGGACAGCAAATCCCAGTTGAAAATAATAAGCTATTTATGAGGTTAAATGAAACAAAAATCTGCAGTATAGTACAGTAGATTTTCTACAGCAATTTCTACATAAATGTATGTGGAATTGTCCATACGTGTCGAATTTCTGATGTGTCTATATATGTTTCACAACTTTGAGTATGTAAAACTAAAGTGAAGTTTTATTCAGTCAGACTGCAAAATCCAAAGCAAGATGGCCGCCAAAGAGACGCACTGTGTTAGCTGATTGAAAGGCTACATATTTTTGGTATCATACAATTATAAAATGCAATTCATGAACAACTTTCTTTGGGATTGGTATACAACTGTCTGTTGTATAGGTGAAGGAACTCACGCGTGTATACATTGTGTTTTTCATTGAATACTTTCTGTATGCGTTTAAAGATGGTTGTTTTATTATTTATAAAAATGCATTTTGTAAAATTTATTGTATAATTTAAGTATTTAAAATGTTTTTAATTTGATAAAACCTAGATTTAGTTGTTTTCTTAAGACATTACATACATATACTAAACAAGACAATGCACTAAAGTAAAGTCAAGAGGACATTTTCAATAAAACTAATTTATAAATACTACCGTATAGAAATGAAATTAAAAAAAAAAAAATAATTAACTATCATTCATTTAGATCCATTATGTCATTATTAAAAAATGCCATTAATACTGTGTAGCCTTAATTGAAATTAACGCTGATTAGCATTAACACTTTCCCAATTATACTCCAAACATCTAAAGAACATAAAAGATTTAATTACCATATTAATTATACATAAACTTTAAATTAAAACGGATTCAGGGCCATCATGGTACCTGCTTCTCCACCGAATTTCACACATAACAATGTTGTTCGTATTATTGAAGCATCTCTTATATTATATCAAATTACGACAACAATGTGGTTATTCCGCTTGACCTCACTGCAAAAGTTTCAGCTTCAGAAAAGCGAAAAATTACAGTATTCTTGTAAAAGTACCAATTTTCGTCTTAAGATTAGTTTAAGAATGAACAAGCGAAAGGACAACAATGCCATTTAGGTTCTCCATCCTTTTATTGTAAGATGGTGTTTATATGTCTCGCCTTTCTTTTTTAATTATGTAAAACCACGAAACCGTGCTGAATTTACTAAACAAGATCACGCTTCATGCAAAGTAGCGTCTGGTAATTATGGAAAATATGAAAATATCTGGCTACCAATATCGTACTCCAGCAATATCATTTTGGAAGCCAGTCCTGCAAGGTGTGCGTGACATAACCAAACTAGCAATTTGCAATACTGTAAAAAACCCACCAACACTGTTATCAAAAAGATTTTTAAAAAAATGTTAAAAGTCATGCTTACCAGTTGCATCCTTCTTGTATTTTCAATGGCAATTACATGGCAAGTGGAGGGAAATTCGAACGTTGATATCCAACAAACATCAAATGGCAGGAGGAGGACCTCTCATCGCTGGATCCGCAGTGGAGGATATGGATCTGGAGGAAATTCATGCATGTGTCAATACAAGTCCTGTGATGACACCAGCGATGACATGTTGTATATGACTTTGGGAGCAGTTTTGGGTTACCTTTTAGCAACTCCTATGATGATGATGACAAATATGGGTGGAGCTGCAGGAGGCCGGGCGGCAAACAGTGACCATATCAAAGATCCTTTCTGGCAATTCATCAATATAATCGATGGTAAAAAACGTTTTGGCCATGAAAAGGGATCCATTACCAGAGAAATGGCGACAGCTATTTTGTCCATGATGGATGCCTTTAGAAGGACAATTGAGAGCCCCAACTGCTCCGGACTCCTGACTTGTCGGGCCAACTTGGCCAGGCAACACACAAAGGATTTGAAAACAACCTTCGACCTGGCTGGCTGGTAAGTCAAAGACTTGAGTATTTAACAAAAATAAAATTACTCTTGATGCATTCTACAACAGAAATTTTCAAACTTTTTTGGTATCACGACGCTTCTGTAATCTTGCAAATTTATTGAAAACTATGACAAGACATGTGGTGTCATTGATCATTTTTTCCCAATGTTTTTCACATGTAGCATCATTGGACTCGCATTCACAGTGGACGGATATGCATTAGCCGAACAACTTCTACCGATTGTTTTTATTCGTCCACAGAAGAAATGCTCCGACATTGATACTCCTTCAAACATTTCCTGTAATATTCACATAGCTGCATTGGGATTAGCAGAAAATTAATGATATACTTGGTGAAATACTTAAAAACTCTGGGGTTTCTAATTAAATAAGACTTTAAAAGGTAAAAAGTAACAAGTGGGTTCTGATTAGCAATTTAATTCATGATGTATTCCAAATCTTTGAATAATAAATTAATAAATGGAAAAATTAAGTTGATTGTTTTGACTTAATGTAAAGAATTTGATATAGTTAAGTAATAATGCCACAGTAATCGCATTTATTATATGTAGATGAGGATCATGCAACCAATTTTCATGCTCCAAGTTTCAGTTAAACTTACTTTAATAGACGATTAAAGGTAAAGACCCGCTGTAAATACGCATATTCAAAAGTATATTCAATTCCGACTAGCTCAACACGACTTAACAACTTTTGGCAGAATAAGAAAATTAGTCATATTCTCATAAATTCAAAATTTCAAATGTTGGTAATATTTAATTTCTTCGATATATTAGTGATTTTCTACATGTAGTTTTAAACTTAACTTAAATAAAAGTTATTTAAAAGGTTTTGCTACATCTATATGGCATGCAGAACGGACTAGAAATGTTGGCAAATTTGGTTCAAACACAAAAAAATCTGTTTCTGTGAAAAATAAACTTAATTCTATCAATACGATTGATAAGATACAAGATACATAAATAAAGGGACATGATTATAGACGAAAACAGACAGTCATCGAAAGCCAAATGTTTAAGAATGAAATTCATGGTTTGCCAGTTACATGAAAAGTACTGGAATTTTAACAAATTCAAAAATACTATTCATAGGCAAAATTTAAACTGTTGGTAGTGTGAGACCATGAATTGCAGATGCAGTTTCTAAATGCACAGGTCCATCATATCGTTAATGTCTTGCATATACCATGATGTTTGTGACACTACTGTACAATGCAAAAATGCCAGAAATCAGCTGCAAGCGTTGACCATACCAACTATTTTCTCATTTTTCGTCACTAAAATCTCGAAATCTGCGTGTTGGAGGTGCAATCCGACCGACACGACTTAATTCACACCTAAGAAATGAAACAATGGTAACAATTTTCAAAATTAGTTTTGTTCTTATGCAACAGGTCCTTAGGCTAGTGTTTTCCCCCCAGTACATGAGCCGCAAAAGGGTCATCATTCCGCATTCCATTTTCTGCACAGGGGAATATTATCAATGCAGGAATAGGCCAATCAGGAATTTACTTTGGCCAATTTAACACCATGTTGGATGGAAAAAGCTGATATAGTGACCGAAGCGAGTAACTAGTCAAATATAAAAAAGCAATGCGCATGGAACGCTCACTTACGAACAATTTTCTCTGTTAAAATACATTCCAGTCGAACATTCCACATCTTGTCTGCATCCACAAGTGCAAGTGCTGGAATCCCAGAACTTCTTGCCAACGCAAGATGCAGCTTCATCTTCGTTCACACATTCGCAGCGACACTCGTTGGGACGATACACTTGGTTAGAAAGGCAATGTTCCATCTTAATTCTGGAAAATACAAAAACACAATGTTTGAGGTGGTTCACCAGTAAAATGCGCTCTGACAGTTTGTCCATTCGATTGGCTGCCTGTTGGCCCATATTAATTGTCCATGCATTTTGACTAAGTCAATACATTCTGGCAGTTTGTCCATGTATTCTGACTGCGTATCCATACAACGTCCATGCATTCTGACAGTGTTTTCATAGATTTAGACTGTCTATCCAAACATTATGAATTTCTGACTATGTTTTCATACATTCTGTTAGCATGTCCATGCATTTAGACTGTCTATACACACATTCTGGCTGTTTATCCATGCATTCTGACTGTCTATCCAAAC
>JAQGBW010003127.1:0-17250 GCA_034698625.1 Julus scanicus
TCAAAAGCATAAATAACTATATATATGGTCATTCCAAATTAGACATGACTATTTATGGTCATACATGGTCATTCAAATGCATAAATAACTATACATGGTCATTCAAAATTATACATGACTATACATGGTCATTCAAAAGCATACATGACTATATATGGTCATTCCAAATTATACATGACTGTATATGGTCATTCAAAAGCATACATGACTATATATGGTCATTCAAAAGCATACATGATTCATGTGGCCCATATGACCCATAAATAGGGTCCATCTGCATGCACAGTCTTATGTATAGCTTTTAGAATTTTTTCGTTTCTATAACATCATTTTCAGATATTAAGTTTGGACACTCCTCCAAGATCCGCGGCAGACTTTGGGGCCCTTGATGGCCCACTAGTGTACCAAGACACATTGATTGAAAAGCACTGCTTTAATAATGCAGCTAAGAAAAGACCCTTTCCAACTTTTCCATTATAGCTATAGCACACGATGCCCAAACTCTGCCTTTCCAGAGTTCCACCCCAAATTGGTTCCACATTTCCACCGTGTGTCATCCCACTCCCATTGTTCAGCCCATATTAGTGTCGATGGGCAGCTTGGCAAATGTTATTGTAATCCACGGCCACAAAGTCCACCAGTTGCCTTTCCAGCCTGGCAACCCGCTCCCAGAGGCGACGGTTGCCTCGACGGCGCTCCATGGCCACTCTTGAGGCTTTGCTATGCGCTTAAGCGCCTAAGTGGGGAGGAAGAACGACGATTTTTCTATTAATGGCAAGATCAAATTAGATGAAACAATATCAGTGTTGATTCGGAGGAAACCAGTCAACAACCAATCGGCTGGATCCATCCAGTGCTCACAGATTATCCAATAACAAGGAGAGAGAGCAAGATGAACATCAAGACGGCAAAAACAATGCAGCAAACGGCTTAGGCATACACGAGAGACGTGCTCGCCAAGCTGATGCCAGATCCACGAGGGCAATCCACCAAGTCCCGATGTTGGACGGAAGTCATCATCCTCATCCGACATGGTTAGATTCCTGATAAGGGAACATCACAAAAAGGATGTCCTCAAGAGGGGTGTTGGATCTACTGGCATGTGGACAGGGAGGAAGGAAGCCATTATGGACGTCCACTGCTGATGGTATTTTTCTGTTTAATTGAGCTTTAAAGGTCAGTGAAAGCGGAAATAGACACCAGAAGAAATGTGTCCACAGTCCCAAATGTGCTTGAATTTTAAAACCTCGAAAAGTTGGGAATTGTGCCTAACTTTGTGTAAAGGTCGGTACGCACCAACGACACATTCAGACCCAAAAAAAAAAAAAAAAAACCTTGGTGTGTCCAGAAGTGTTTGGGAAACAATGTGTCGAAAACGGCCATTTTCTGACACATTTTGATGTGTCGTTTTTATCGCTCGAGAGGCGGTCCGGATAAAAAGAAAAAATGTGTCGGAATGTTTCCTGCTAAGGCGCTTTTGCCAAGGACTCTACATGATGACGTAGGGCATTGCATGCACCATGTGCTATTAATTTTGAAATATAGCCGCGATATTTACAATACGTTGTATATGTTTCTTGTGTATGTGTATGTTTCGTTTGGTGCGTACCGACCTTTAAACACAAATTTTATGAAGGAATTTCCCTTCGAAGTCAGGAAATTCTTAGGGGACGTCCTTTCTGAATGGGCCCTAAGCACAATCATCATGGCCACCTGCCAGTCACTGTGGATACTTTGGGACAAGGGTGGTAACTTTGGACCAGTCATCGATTTGCCATGCCCAGGCATTTCACATTTCACATGAAATACCTTTCATGTTCCATTGGAAAACTTATGACCATATATGGCATAAATGAAGTACTGAAAAATGGTATTACGAAAATAATGACGTACATTCCATCATATGCCCAACATAAGAAAATATGTTATGCTCCATATACATATATGTCTAACAACATGTGTAGATATATTATGTGACACATGCCATATATGGGCATAGCAGAAATTGGACACGTATGATCGGACTTAAATAATCATATTCACATCAATAACTGTATATGTAATATGATTTAACGGTCTAATTATTATTATCACATGACATACAACATATACTGCAATTATTTAAAAATTATGGAGTATATAATTTATATTATTACAGGAAGGCAAGTCCCAAATCGAACATCCTTCTTACAAGTTCAAACTTAGATACTTGGCATGAAGTTATTTATTACAATATAAATTCACAGGGAAATTGCTGTAATACAGTATGATATACTGCTAGAATCATACAAACTACTGCTTAAGTAACGTCAAATTTCCTAGAAAATATGTCTAAAACTGCATCTTAAACACTGCAATTATTAACAATAATGCAATTTGAATTTAAAAAAAAAAAAAAAAAAAAAAAAATCTCGAGACTTGGGTGAGGCCACGAAAATTTTAAACACGGCGTAAAATTACTTAAAAAGCGTTCTTTGTTCATCATTCTCAAGCGTGAGGAATTCACAAAGACCTTATGAAACGCCTCAAAAATTGCCCGAAAACTTGCCTGGAAAATAATTTTCGAAATTACCTGAGTTAAATCCCAGCCCCTGGATGCTTTTAACCCCGGCTGAAAAGCAGCACTATCTTTGCTCATGCTTAAATGAGCCAGGTTGGAAGCCCACCCACACACTCCCCCTTCAAAGTAAGAAAAGATGAAGTGCATGGATACAAAAAAGAAAAGAAAAAGGGGAAAAATCCATACTTGGTGGGTAAAAAAAAAAAAAAAAAATACCCGAAATAGTGGAAGAAAGCGAAAGTAAGAGAAATTGTATATCATTGCTGAAGCGTGCCGGAACGGCGCTCCTACTTAAGGCCATTAAAAATGCAAACGTCGCGATCATTCTCTGGGGTGCACTTAAGAGCCCCCATCATAATTGTCAGGGTGGGGAATCCTTCCCCCCTCCCTTTTTCCACCAGGGGCGCCACAGTGTGCATTCTTGCCGCCAAGACGATTAATCGATTGATTAACCGGTAGCACAATGCACCGCCAAACGACATTGACTTTCAATTCAATGGCTGATTTTGTAGAACTGGCTTTAGTCACGGAATAGATTTCATCCTAGCTGAAAACCAATTTGGATAAATTCCTAACTGGAACCTAATTGGACAGAATTCCTAAACGGAATACATACTTGGATAGAACTCCTACCTGAAAACCGATTTGAATAAAATTCCTAGCTGAAAACCGACTTGGCTAAAAATTGCAGACAACAACTGATTTTGATAAAATTCCTAGCCAAAAACTGTTTTGGATAAAATTCCTAGTCAAAAACCGATTTAGATAAAATTTCCTATCTGAAAACCGATTTTGATAAAAATTTTAGTCAACAACCGATTTGGATAGAATTCCTAGCCAACAACCGATCTGGATAAAACTACTGGCCATAAACCGATTTGGATAAAATTTCTAGCTGAAAATCGATTGATATAAAAATTATAGCCAACAACCAATTTGATCAAATTCCTAGCCAAAAACCGATTTGGCTAAAATTCCTAGTCAAAAACCATTTTCGATAAAATTTCTAGCCAAAAACTGATTTGGATAAAAGTTCACAAAACCCATAGCCGAAAACCTATTTGGATAAAAGTTCACAAAACCCATAGCCGAAAACCAATTTGGATTAAATTTCTAGCTGAAAGGCGATTTGTAAAGAATTCCTTGCTGAAACTCGAATTGGATAAAATTATCCAACCTGCATGGTGTTCGATTCGTGGGGTCAAATCGATAGTTGCTAGTCTTAATTAGCATGGCTTAATCTAAGGCTGCCATCCTTATCGTGGCTTAAGCTGCCAGCTACTTATTTCACTTTTCCCTATTGCAAGTTTTACAGTTAAAAGCATTTCCAAAAACAAACTTATGAACATAAAACTTTACATTGCCAGCACTGGCCCCCACCCTCCACCTCTTTTGGCGACTGCCCCTGGTCAGACCCCTGATGAGGCCCCTTGTGACCCCACCGCATACATTGCAATTTGCCAAAGTCAGCTATCCGGCCAAGCAGCAGCAGCAGCAGTGCGAATTTCGAATTAGCGCATTGAGGCTGAAAGCTTCTTGGGATATTTCTCAGGGTCCCAAAATGGGCCATTTGGAGGGGGTGTGGGTGTTAAGCCTCCCCAACCGAAAACACCTTGATTATGTGGATGGCCATTGCGGCAACACAGTCTGGCGACAGCTGCTACACGGCGCAATTTCGAGGCTGGCCAAAGCACGTGGACATCGAGTGGACATTACCGGACATTGGCGATATTGCGCAAAAATCTCCCCAATTGGCAAAACACACGGATCATAAAGCAGATTTTCTTCCATGTTGGCGAGGGGCTAATGCGGCACCCTCCAACATTGGGCATGTTGGTCCAATGGTGTAGCGCCCATAGGACGAGGTGCCCAAAATGGCGCAATTCGCAATCTGCAGAGGGCCGGAAATGCCAAAGGTGGCACTGAGGAAAAAAAAAAAAAAAACATTACAGGAAACTGGCTAGCTTTACTGTCCTGCACGCTCAATTTCCGGAGACAAAATGGCGGCCCCGGCCTCGTAAAGCGACGGGGTAGGTACTGCCAAGTGTGTGCAAAACTGCGACCATAAACCTAGAACGGGCACGGGAGTGTCAACAAGATTCAAACACTGACCATTGGATTAACATGACCATAAAGCAGGGAATTGCAAAAAGCTGTAAAATTGGGCCATTGCATTAACTTGCAAGATGGTTGACATGTCTTCAACTAAGATCACCATGTCCAATCAGGCACTGTCTGTTAGATTAACATGGACCTAAAGCTTGGACTTAAAATTGACCACTGGATTAACATGTTGTTAGAAGATGTCTGGAGATTCATCTGGATAAGATGGATTCAATCAAGATTATAGTGTCGAACAAGCTTGACTAGCTGCAAATGGGATTTAAGTGTGCCCATTGGATTAACATGTATGACAAATGAAGATTGTAAATGGAAATAGCCCAATGTTTAGGACAGGTGGTTGACAATTTGACATGATGGAAACTGAGATTGTCTTTACTCAATATTACATTGTCCAACATTCAAGAATTGCATGGTACAGAATTCAAAGTCGCCTATTGGATCAAATCACAACATCAAGAAGACACAATGTGGTTGACATGTTGGAAATTAAGTTGTCTTCAACTAACATCATATTAATCTCCAACAACCTGTGTTAAATCAAGAACAAGCTTGACTGCAAATGAGATTTAAGTGTGCCCATTGGATTAACATGTATGACAAATGAAGATTGTAAATGGAAATAGCCCAATGTTTAGGACAGGTGGTTGACAATTTGACATGTTGGAAACTGAGATTGTCTTTACTCAAGATTACATTGTCCAACATTCAAGAATTGCATGGTACAGAATTCAAAGTTGCTTATTGGATCACATCACAACATCAAGAAGACACAATGTGGATGACATGTTGGAAATTAAGTTGTCTTCAACTAACATCATAATCTCCAACAACTTTCTTTTAAAACATGATCCAACATGTCAAAGTGCCATAACTGTAATACTTTTCAAATCAAAATGAAGGTTGCAATTTTTGAACAAATGAATGTGTTAGTTGAAATTTTTTTATTTCCATGCATTAAAAAAAAAAAAAAAAAGACAATTGCTAAAGTTTTAATACGTGAGTAAACTAACAAGAAAAGTGTCTAAGAATTGGATGTCTAGCCAATTTTCCAATTCAATTGCATGGCGGCATCAGATCTTCAAATAGCCATCCTTATACTCAATGGCCGCAGGATCTCTAGTCTCTCTGGAGACATCAGCTAAAACAGCGTCTGACCAAGAATTGGGTGAATCGAGCTTAATGGTCGACGAATATTGCTAGATCCGTGGTGGCATTTGTTTCACAGGCAGCTGCTACAACTCTAAATGCTTTCTTGGAGTCCAATCCATCATTCCAGTGCACAAAGCGGGTAGCCAAGAAGAAGCTAGCTAAGCGGAAATAAGAATTCCCTGAATCCAGGTCTTGAAAATGGCATTGACACAATACTGCAACACAGGCATATAATCCTAGCTGCAATTTGCTCACCAATACATTTTCTCTCTTGTGTCCAACACATTCAGTAAGAGTTCATTTGCAGAGTTAAGATGCCCATGCTTCAGAGGTGCATAAGAAAGAGGTCTCGGTTAAACGCAGAGGAATGTAGGGTATTAGAAGAGAAAAAAAAACGAACTTGGAAAATAACTAGCCCTCATGGTTAAGCGGAAAAGTCGTCATCGGTCGTCTCCAATGACCGCAAGGATCTCTAGGGTGTTTGGGGACATCAGCCAATGTGCCACCAGGCCAAGAATTGGGTATAACGAATTTAATGGCGGACTGATATTGCCAAATTCGTGGTGGGGTTTGTTTCACGGGCAGCTGCTGCAACTCCAAATGTGTTCTTGCAGCCCAATCCATCATTCCAGGGTTCGAAGTCAGCAAGGCGGAATGGAGAATCTGCAGCATCTTGGTCTCGCAAAGGGCAAGGAATGCGACACTGCCATACATTTATGAAAGTGTTCGAGCAATTTGGCCAACAACCCATTTTTTCTCGAGCCGCAGGATGAAAAAAAAATGAGCACTTCTGGCAAGAAAGTCCAACAGAAGCCATGAGCACAATGCGAAGGAAGAAGACAATTGCAGTGGAGAGACACCAATTTACAAGGATTCAAATTTCCAAACAGAAAACGCTTCGTTGTTGACCACTCACCCCTTTATGACCTGCCAACGATGCTGAAAAACTGTAGCAAATTTGTGCCACATCATCGGTGAACAGGATCAGGCGTCTTCAGTCGACTTCTCGAATTGCCGGTAATCCCACATTTTGGAGAAGATTATATATTTGGTGGCACAAAGCCGAGAGTTTCAGAGAACGCCGTGGAATGACAAGTGAAAAAGGGAGCTTCTGTATAGGCTTATCGTCTTCAGCTTTTTTCAAAGATTGTGAAAAGATTTGTTGAAGGTTTCACTCTATAACGCCTGGCCATCTTTCATTGAAATCCCCCTCATCGTCACATTTTCAACAGAAAGTCATTCTGAAAAACGTTCTCGAACGTGTTCCAGCTATGTTTTCAGTATTATAAGGTTGGAAAATTTTGTTGCCGTTTTTTGCCACATTTTGCCACATGAGGTGTTTCTGCCACATTTTGCCACATGAGGTGTTTCTGCCAACATTAGTGAACATGTTCCGGAAATATGTTTCAGCATCATTAAGATGTTCTACAAGGGTTTGCAAAGAATGCTGCCGTTTATGTCACATTTTGTCATATGAGGTGTTTCTGCCAACATTAGTGAACATGTTCCGGAAATATGTCTCAGGAATCATTAAGATGTTCTACAAGGGTTTGCAAAGCATGCTGCCGTTTATGTCACATTTTGTCATACGAGGTGATTTTGCCAAGATTTTTGAACGTGTTCCGGCTATGTTTCCAGCATCATTAAGATGTTCTACATGGGTTTTCAAAACATGTTGCCGTTTATGTCATATTTTGTCATATGAGGTGATTCTGCCAACATTATTGAACATGTTCTAGAAATGCTTCAGCATCATTAAGATGTTCTACAAGGGTTTTCAAAGCATTTTGCCGTTTTTCGCCACATTTTTCCACATGAGGTGATTCTGCCAACATTATTGAACATGTTCTAGAAATGTTTCAGCATCATTAAGATGTTCTACAAGGGTTTTCATAGCATTTTGCCGTTTTTGGTCACATTTTTCCACATGAGGTGATTCGGCCAACATTATTGAACATGTACCACAAATGTTTCAGCATCATTAAGATGTTCTACAATATTTTGCAAAGCATGTTGTCGTTTTTCGTCGCATTTTACCATATTGAGTGATGTTGCCTACATTATTGAACGTGTTCTAGACGTGTTTTTAGCATTATAAGGTGTTCTACAACGATTGGTAAAGCATGCTGCGATCTTTGGGAACGCCTGATACGGGAGAACACGTAACAGAGTGAAATGCATTAAATGCATATTATCGGAGTTTAATACTCTGAGAACGCATGTTTGGGAACAAATGTTGTTGGGAATAATTGCTCCGGGTTTATTTGCAATCGCAATTGAACACATGTCACAAAGAGATGCTTGGGAGCTCCAACATCAGACTTCAGAGTTTTGGGAACGTGTGATATAGCAGATGTACACATGATGTTCTAAATGTGAACACGTTGTGAACACATGATGTTCCAAATGTGAACACATGCAATCGCCCTGCTAAAACACGGCGGCGTGTCGGGGAAAGGGCGATAACGTGCTACACAAGGGCATGTCACGTGACAACCTGGGCAAACAATGCGCCGGAAGCTGGTATCGGTCACATCTTATGAGTTCCTAACAAGCGCGATTCGCTTGTTTACACGTTGCGGAATCTCCCTCGCCTCCTGCCGCAGCGCCATCCAATGCGAGGGCAACACATAACGAGGGGTCAAGCAGCCAATGATTGATCGTGTATGCAAATTGCCGGCGCATGCAAATGCGAGGAGCACCATACGGTGACTTATTTGCTTCGGTTATCACTGCCGAACAGTTGGCGGAGCCATCAGGGGTCGGCCCGGGGGAGGGGGCGGAGAGGACAAGATTAGAAAGGAAGGGGGCGCCACTGTGGCGGCCATACAATGGGCCGTTCAGAGTCCAATTTGGAGATGGTTATCACCTTGACCACTACTAAAATTAAACATTGTGAGCGAGTGGACAACTAGTGAACGTTGTGTTTGTTTGTTTGTTGATTTTAAACGTTTACCTATTTCTGCAACACGAGGGCTAAACACCAATGCCAGGGGGTAAGCCTTCATTATCTAACCTATACAAACTTTGCCTACGAGGGGGAACTTCCAACCCCTCTCGAGGAGTCTTCGAAGGCGGCGCAACACATGTAACATTAGGCGAGTGCCGAATACTAAGTGCAAATGCATTGTGGGACTCGATTGGATTTGGTTGTAATTTTTGGTAATTTATTATATAAGTGGATAGAGGAAGTAGCACAGTCGCAACCGATTTTTAGAGGAAGTAGCTCAGTCGCAACCGATTTTCAGAGGAAGTAGCACAGCCGCAACCGGTTTTTAGAGGAAGTAGCACAGCCGCAACCAATTTTTAGAGGAAGTAGCACAGTCGCAACCGATTTTTAGAGGAAGTAGCACAGCCGCAACCGATTTTTAGAGGAAGTAGCACAGTCGCAACCGATTTTTAGATGAAGCAGCATAGTCGCAACCGATTTTTAGAGGAAGTAGCACAGTCGCAACCGATTTGTAGAAGAAGTAGAACAGTAGCAACCTTTTTTTAAAGGAAATAGCACAGTCGCAACCGGTTTTTAGATGAAGCAGCATAGTCGCAACCGATTTTTAGAGGAAGTAGCACAGTCGCAACCGATTTTTAGAGGAAGTAGAACAGCCACAACTGATTTTTAGAGGAAGTAGAACAGCCACAACTGATTTTTAGAGGAAGTAGAACAGCCACAACTGATTTTTAGAGGAAGTAGTACAGTAGAAACCGATTTTTAGAGGAACTATCATGGGATTGAATATGAAAGATTGAAAGCTAGAATATACAAAAATATGTATACATACAACTTGAGGCTTAAAAGGTGCTTTCAACTCAAAATAAGGATGAAATAGTTAACAGTTCCATGTCTTAGGGGCCATTCAAATATTATGTCACCCCTAGGGGGGTAGGTGGGTTGTTTGTTTTTTGTGACAATTGTGTATAAGGGATGGGGAAATTGTGACTAAGGGGTGGGTGGGTGTTTAAAAAGAGACAAAAAAGTGTGACATAATTTATGGATCACACCTTATGCCTATGAAACTGTTTTCCTAACTGGACAAAAAAAACACCACTAGATTTCAACAGCTTCATGTTCTTGCTGAAAAATATGCTTTCCTTAATCCATTGAATCTTTCAAATGATAAATACAAATGTGAACTAAATCATGATGATGTTGACGTTTATTAGGAAAAGTTCTTCCTTGAGTGGAAAAGATTTCAGTTTTATTTCTATTGATGTTGCGCAAGATGAAACAGGGACATCGAAGGATAATTCCCTTAAACTTTTGCGATTCTGGAAATTAATTTTAGTATTTTAGATTGTTTGGTAATTTATAATAGATATGAAGAGAGGAAGGAACACCGTCGAAAACCGAAAACATGTAGTCCTACATGAAGGGAGTACTGTGAAAAACTATTAAAATCGTAAGGCTTACAATAAATGACGTCACTTTTCATGCATTCACCCCTGGTGACGTCATTCGAGCCATTCATTTTCCACGCCATTCACACTGACGAGACAGTGTCGCCTCACGCCTCCAACACCTGTTGCAGCAACACGAAGGCAGGCCTATAATTAGTCGAATTTGACGAAGGGTCAACCGGGGTCACGACGGCCGGCCACAATCAACCATTGTCAAATGTTCCACGAAATAAATTCACCAGGAAAAAAAATTAAAAAAACTGCAGCGATTCATCACTGCCAATGACAATCCATCGCACCTGCTTTCGTTTCTGTGTTGGCCCCCCTCCTTCAAAAAAGGGGACAACCATAAAAAAACGCCTTAACGAGAAGTAACAAATGAGCCGTTACGAAACGGAAAGACATGGGGAAAAAACCGCACGGAAATGCAGGAAGAGTGGTGCCTGTGGCGATGTAAATTGTCGTTTGTTGAAATGTTTACATTCAGCATTCTGGGGGTTCCATCAAACATTTCTACAAACCTCCCCCTCCAATCCCCCCACCAAAAAAAAACATTGCAAAAACAATGAGAAAAATAACGAGAATTAGAAAGAACTTTCTATTCTAGAACACTATTCAAAACATGTCAGTTTTGAATACTAATTCCATACATCAAGTGTTCAAAATGTTCTAAATAAAACAGCTTTTATGCTGCTAAAATTAATAGTGATTGCAGTTGCTTGGTGACAATGTTCTAAACACGAAACATAGCCTTTTTTAAATCAGCTGGAACACATGAACAGGTTAATGCCATGTGTCACCACTTTATATACATTGTACAGGGTGGTCGAAAAGTAACATCTATGGAGAAATTGTGTGGGCATAATGCAATTCCTGCAAATTTGCTCTTTCTTCAAGGATTATTTTGTTACAAATGGGGTTTAATAACACGTTTAGACTGTTAAGCGATCCATCATAAACGCTTCACTGCAATACACACGATCTCCACTACAACACACACGAGCTGCACAACAACACACACGAGCTGAACTGCAATACACACGAACTTCACTGCAATACACACAAGCTTCACTGCAACACGCACAAGCTTCACTCCAATACACACAAGCTTCACTGCAATACACACAAGCTTTACTGCAACACCCACAAGCTTCACTGCAATACACACAAGCTTGACTACAACCCACACAAGTGCTCAGATAAATTTGTTCATCCTGCACTATTTCAGCAACTTCATCCACCCTGTATTTTAATTTCCGCCCCAATCCACCCAACGTACCCTTTCTCTCCCCCACCTTGAAGTTCGATCCCTCTTCTAAAGCGAGGGTCCTTATTTACGATTTGCTGATATAGATATAGATATCAATGGGTGCACCACGCTCGATCAATGGCGAAATGAAAAGGTTATTAAATTGACAATGGTGCCATAATTAGACAATGAAGTTGGAAATCGATACCCGCGGTGCGACAATCGAATTAGAATTTCATGAAATTTCCAAGCCTGAAACGCAAGCCAAGGCTTGCCATCAGTTTACACCTATTTTGCAAACGACTTCATTATTTAAGAAACAAAACCTGGCACAAACGCAGCAAAGGCACGATAACGTCCCCGAAACTCATGTTACAGAAGTGACATCACATGTGACTACAAACAAAAACCGACCTCCTTCTGAGGAGAGAAATTTGAGGCAATAGACAGAAGATAGCGAATTTTCAAAAGTTAAATACGTAAATGTTAAGGGAAAGAAGCTACAACAGTGCAAGAATGGGAAATAGAAGATGGAGGGAGTGGGTAGGAGGACAAAAGAGAGGAGGAGTGAGTTAAAAAGACCGGACAATGTGGGATGAACGATAATAAGGATTGGGAATGAAGAGAGGGAGGTAAGAGGTTATGGAGTGAAGGATTGGGAGAGAAATTTAAAAAGTTGGACACAGTTTAGGAGAGTAAACAATATGGGATGAGCAATAGAACGGATCGGGAATGAAGAGAGAAAGGGAAGTAGTTATGGACAAAAAAACAGGAGAATGGAAGATAAAAGTGAATAATTGGGAGAGAAATACAAAAAGCAAGACTGAGTTTAAGATAGGGGGCAATACAGGTTTAGCAATAAATAGGATTGGGAATGGAAAAGGTTATGGAAAAAATAAAAAGGCAGATTGGGAGATTAAACTGAATATTGGGAGAAAATATAACAAGGAGAGAGTTTAAGAGATGGGAAAGGAGAGGAAGGCAAGATGGGTAAGGGTTCCGCACGTCAATTATATGGGAATAATATATGGTAATTGGACTTAGAATATTTTTTGCTTTTACCTAACCTAACCTAACCATAGGGCCATTCCCACATGGTCGAAAGGTTAAGTCCCATTTTAAGTCCCATTCCCATATGGTCGACGTGCAGAACCCATGCCACAAGATGTTATGGACAAAAATGAAAGGAAAGAATGGTAGAAGTAAGCAAAGGATTGGGAGAAAAAGCTAAATGATTTTGGATAAAAATGAACCCTGGGGTTTAAGTATAAGTTTAATGATAATAGTTTGGTCTTAGGGTTAGAATAGCTTTACCGTAAAACTTCGAAAACTTAGATGAATGAGGATAGGAAAAAAGAAAACATTATAGATGGACAAGAAGGTGGAGGAAAGTAAGTGGAGGACGAGAAAGAAGTTGGAAGATGGAAAGGAGAAGATTTAAAGGACGATTGGGAGATAAAACAAAAGTGGGATAAGGATTGCGCCAAGTAAGAAGATGAGTGACGATTGCATAGTAGAGCGCAATGAGAAAGACCAATATAGATACTAATAACAATAACAATAATAATAATACTACTAATAATAATAACAATAACAATAATGAGGCGTTTAGTAATAGCAATGTAACAACATTGGCCCCATTGAAGTTGGAATAAGTGAAGCATGGCTGCTTGTTTGTTGACAGATGGTTACTTTACGAACCATGCAGCCATATAGGTTAAGGCAAGGAGCTTGGTCCTATCATACGGCTGATACCATTATCCAGAATGCATTGTACTTTGTCACCTGATGGGGAAAGCAACTTCTATATTACTCACGGTGTTTTAGTAACATTTTCAAAAGGGAGCTTTTATCTCCATCACTCCCCTCACAGGGTGATGCGTTGTTGCGAGCAAAAGACATCTTTCGTATGTGAGAAAAAGAAGAAAAGTGAAGTACCCCAAAAATAGGATGTAATTTGATTACATTGCACATGATGCACCGTTTATTAGGAGTCTTTTCTATTTTTTTTGTTTGTCGTTTCCTACAGCGCGCGTTCTTCTAGCTGCTATCTCCATTACATGTACAGAAAGAGCGAACACGCTACCCGATTAGACAAACGCAGTGAATGGCTTGTGCAGCGTGCGGAGAGAGGATATATCGGAACGTATCCATTCACCGCTACCAAACAGACGCAGGATTGGAAAAGCGCTTCAAGATTGTATCGGGAAGTGAATCGATGAAAACGCAACCACTGCGGCGAGGAGGGACTTTGGGAATGAGAGAAAGTTTGTTTGTTTGTTGATTTTTAACATTAGCCTATTTCTGCAACACGAAGGTTAAGTGCCAATGCAAAGAGTTCCACTCCTTCTAAAGAGTCCCACTTCTTCCAAAAGCTGAGCCTCCAACACCTACCTGGAAACTTTGCCTATAAGGGAGACTTACCTCCTCTCGAGGGTTCTTTAAGGCAGTGCACAAGCCAAATTCAAGCCCTATACCTGCCATGTATTTTTAAACACAGAATTCGAAAGAATACATATATATTTTACAATGTAGTTCCATAATTTAATGTTAAGTAGAGTAGGAACTACTATGAAGAAGCCTAAAAGTATGGATTTCTTGGTTTTCACTGATGAATTGTAAGACACGTGCTGCCCCATCAAAGTAAAATGATGAACTACGCATCTTAAAAAACTTTTTTTTAAAACTACAGGGTAAATATTTTTTAAAAATTGCTCTATTTAGTTCATTTATTATAGTTGATCATAATACAATTTTTTTATTGTGCATAGTTGCATTACTTTGCCCAAATCTGTGTTTGAAAAAATACATGGCAGGTATAGGCTTTAGCCCCACCTTAACGTGCAGAGAGCAAGGGAGAACTACACAGGACCTTGGTTTAAAATTATCCAAAAAAGCCGCTACTTAGGGAATTTCTCACATCCGTAAAAATTCCACCTTCCTCGACCAGGGAGCGAACCCTGCATTTTACAGTCGAGAGGCAAGCGCAGTGGATTCGTATAATGTGATCACTGATATTCTTATTGTTATCGAAATCATCAATTCCCAAACCTTGGTATACAAATACATTGTAAAACAACCACTTATTGTGATCAACACATCGTTAAGTTATCACTTTGTTATCCCTTTTTGTGTGGTCCAAGCTGGTGTCTACAGCTGCAATTTCAACTTACAACTTCAGTGCCACTTTGACAATTTCATTAACGAATTTCAATTCAACTCAGTACCCTACAGTCAGAAAATAAATGCCATATGGAAGGGGGAGTCGTACCCAATTTCAGGAGAATGTCTTTAAACCACTAGCGACTTAGACATCATTGTTAGATTGAATTTCTACTAATTCTGGACATTTGCCAAGAAGGTTATTCCATCGTCCAATCGCATGCAAAAAGAAGGACCAATAGTAAGCATCCGTCTTGGCATGAGGCTCGGTCAAAGGATTTGAGTGATTATGTCTACTCCTAGAGTGGTCGTTAGGTGTTAAAATATGGGAAACAAGATGTGAATTACAAGAAATTTAAAACGTTTGCATAACCCTATAGAAAACTTTGCGTCTGGACCTCAACGTGTTGCAATTTAGAGAGTGGAACATTTCTGTCACACTCGTGGAATATTGGAGTTACACTGCCAGTTTCCTTTACATTTTCCTCACATTCTCAAAACATGTGTTGAATGAAAGCACCTCGGAATAGCAATTCTCCCAAACTCAAGTTTGGCATGTTGTTTTGAGACATTACATACGTTTAAAGCGAGTATAAACAAGCAGAAAAACAAACACCCCGATTAACACCTCTGATATGCTTCCCCCAGACACGTGGTGCCCAAACCGCAAAATGGGGGGTTAAATTCACCACACCCCTCATGCATATCACAGACATGCCTATTGTATGTAAATTCTGGCCTACATGCAATACATTGTTTATCAGCCACCAAGTTCCGTGGGGTTATCAATAGAATCACATCCCCAGGTGCGGCACACGAAATTTCGCAGAGGCCAACAACAAGAATTTCAGATTTCTAAATTTATATATTCAGTATTGTTGGATCTTAAGGCATTGATTGTACAGAAGAATTTCTATATTCTCCGGGATTTCACACCTCTGTGAGACAGCTAGAGGCAAAGATTCTTGGAAGACATCGTGAATCGTGCAGAAATCGATGAACGAAACTTGTGGGATCTTAAGAAATCTTGTTAGATTTTGTATAATGTGATGAGTTATTGTCCTATTAAATCTTAATGTACTGTGTGGAATGTTTGTCATCTATGTCTGAATCTTAGGGATTCTGATAGTCTAAATCAGAAAGATTGAATCGAACTGGTCCTTGGAAAAGCGATGCAAGATCTTGCAGATACATTCAAAAATTCAAAAATCTTAACATCACAAGTATAGTGAATCTCACCGACGAAACTCGGTATTACATTAAAGATTCACAAAAAAGACGATTAAGCAGTGCTTGACATAGTGAATCGTGCAGAAATAGATGCATAAATCTTGTGGGATCTGAAGAAATCTTGATTTTGTAGAATGTGATGAGCTCTTGTTCTATTAAATCTAATCTCACCTTGTGGAATGTTTGTCATTATATATATATATATATATTTTTTTATTTATTTAAATAATTCGACTTAATATGTCTGAATCTTAGGGATTCTGATAAAGCCTAAGTGAGAAATATTGAATCGACTTGTCACACGGAAAAGCAAGACAAGATCTTGCAGATTAATTCAAAAATTATGCAGATAATCTTAACATCTGAGAGTGAATCTCACCGACAAAGATTCTTGAAAACTCGGTATTACATCAAAGATTCACGCCAAAGACGAATCCTTCACGAATCATCATTGCTTGAATCAGAAGTATCAGTCGATTGGTTAGAGATTTTGGCTAAACGCACACCACCAGTATATGATAGTGAATCTCACCAAGATTCGTGAAACCTCGGTATTACATCAAAGATTCACACCAATGACGAATCCTTCATGATTCATCAATGATCAGTGCTTGAACCGGAAGTATCAGTTGATTGGATAGGGATTTTTGCTAAATGTACAGGCTACATTATCATCCAAACGTCATCAGACTAATTTTGGCAAAACTCCCAACTTTCTCCAAGAAAGGCGATCCAAGGATCCAAATCTTCGAATGAAGTCGCAGTCATCAGACTTAATTAATGAAGATGCAGCTTAAAATCGTCGTCATCCGGGGCTTAGCAATCTGGCACGCAAACTGGCCAGCGCAAAGCTTCTTAAAGATTTTTGACGGCTAAATCTGCTCTCATTTAAGCGCAAAGCGGCGTGAAAATAAGCACTCTTTAAAACTCTTGGCTCTTGAAATTCTGTCCACACGCTTTTCGCATTTGGCTTTCACGGAGAGGGGGGTGTTGAATCGGGCAGAGAATACTAATGACGTGGGAAGGGGGCTTTGGACACCTTGGAAATCGAAAGTAAAGTCGATCAATCTTAAGCTTGCCATCCATTGCTTACGAAAGAGGTAATGTGAAATATCGTTTTCAAACAATTTGTTAACAGTTCTGCATGCCAGGTTTTCAAAAACACTCATAGACTTTTAGGCATTTTTTAAAGATTTCAGAAAGTTGTCAATGACTTCTCACACCTATCTGATCTTCCTACAGTTTTTGAAAATTTGTTGGTAGTTTTTGAAAATCTCTTGGTAGTTTTTCAAAATCTCTTGGTGGTTTTTCAAAATCTCTTGGTGGTTTTTCAAAATCTCTTGGTGGTTTTTCAAAATCTCTTGGTGGTTTTTCAAAATCT
>JAQGBW010003128.1:0-17247 GCA_034698625.1 Julus scanicus
GACATCCAAGTTTATGATACTTATGTCATTGAGAAAAACACTGCAGTGTTCAAGTGTGATATCCCATCTGTTTTAAATAACTACCTCAAGGTTGTGGCTTGGACAAAGGATGACCATGTTGTTATTGAACTCCAAACTTCCCACAGTAGGTAAAATGATGTGTGCAATTATTGTCAATGAAGAAAAGTTAGTATGAATTTATATCCCGTGCTATAATGATTTAGCTTCAGGCCATGACAAATATGCAATCATGCCCACTGGAGAATTGCACATTCGGGACGTATTGATGGAGGAATCTGGGTCCAAATACAGATGCAGAACCAATAGCTCCCTTACTGCTGAAATCCAAACAAGCTCTAATTCCGGTCTTTTATTTGTCACTGGTAATTTATGAAATAGTGTTGTCATGCAAATTCTAAAAATTGAAATAATTAACAATTGTACATATTTTATCATGTGACAGAATCCCGGGGTACAGTTCTTCCGAAGATATTAGACAGTGCCACAGATGTGATTGTCCATGAGAAGAACACAGCTGTTTTGCCATGTGTGGCCCAAGGCAATCCCATGCCAACAGTTAAGTTAGTAGCTGGGAACATTTATTCTGAATAGTCATCACTTCTAGATTGCTTTACCCAGGTAGGTAATTAAATTAAAACAATTTGTTTCTTCAATAAGGTGGTTCAAAAGAGGCTCTATGAATAGAACAATTGCAATAAATGATGGCCCTCATTACACTCCGACAAAAAGTGCTCTTTATATTCATCATGCAAAGGTTGATGATGAAGCTACATACATCTGTGAAGTGAAAAGCCAAATGGGAATAGAGCAGATAGCTATTTCATTAAGAATTGTGGGTAAGATTGCTGAAACGTTGTTAGTGCATATGTTATGTTGGGCAGTAAATAAGAATACCTTGTGAAATTAATGTGCCTGAATTCAATTCTGTTTCATCTCGATATTTTGCTCGCATTAGTTCCGCTATCAGTATCAATTCAACCGAAATTGAAGATGGCAAAACACAATGAAAAGGTGCAGTTTCTGTGCGATGTTAACGGTCAACCGATATCATCAGTTGAATGGCTTCACAATGGTATTTCAATTAAGAATGTTCTTGGCCATACCTTGACCATAGATTTAGTGGAAGCATCAAGTCAAGGGATGTACCAATGCATGGCAAGCAACGGTGAAGATATGGTGCAAGCATCTGCAGAATTGCATTTATCAGGCAAGTCAATATGCAAAACCGCAACAACCAATTTGCTAATATTTTAGAATAATGTTCTTGCATGACATCCACCTGTTATATTTCATTACAGAAGTTCTACCATATTTTGTTGAAACATTCAACGAGGTTATGTCAAAGCCCGGTGAATCGGTTGCTGTCAAATGCATTGCATCAGGAATTCCTAGTCCAATTATATCATGGGCCATTAATGAATTCCCTATCGATAATTCACCTCATTTATTTATCACATCTGAAACTGATAGAGATGGAAATATAATCAGCACTCTAAGAATTGATAAAATTGTTGTAAAGGATGGTGGCCTGTACAGCTGCGCAGCAGAAAATAAAGCAGGGAAATCAGTGCACATGTCCAGAATTAATGTATATGGTAAGACCAATGCAAATACTATAGCCAAATGATTAGCTTCAACAAGTATATTACAGATACAATCAGCTTCTCTTTAATTAAACTTTAATCAAACGTTTACAATCTATTAAACAAATAGGAGAAATTGGGATGCAAAAGATCCAAGAGAAAGTTGCTGTGACCGGACGAAATCTCTACTTGAACTGTCCATATTATGGATACCCAGTGAAAGAAATCAGTTGGGAAAAAGGTAGAATACAACATTAAATGAATTTTAGAAGTCAATATATGAGTGCCCAAGTTTTTGTTTATTTTTTTTTTTTAGACGAGATTACTCTTCCATCAAACATGGGACAAAATCTTTTGGAAAATGGCACATTAATAGTGAGAGATGTTACAAAATCTATTGATTCTGGTGAATATAAATGTTATGCCAAAAGTGCAACAGGAAGATTGGCTGAAGGAACAGTGAACGTGGCTATTTTAGGTAACAGCAATATTTTACGCAGAATTCAACAGTGTCTTATGCTATGCAGTCATATTTAAAATTCTTACAATTTTACCAGTATACTGTAAACTCAACAACTGATGCCAATATCATTTATTTCAATCAACTCTTGGCTAGAACTCTGCAAGTTTCCTTTAATTACATTGCAGTTCCTCCCAAAATTGTCCCCTTTGAGTTTCAAGATGAACTGCTGAGGGAAGGCATGCGAGCAAGGCTCCAATGTGTTGTAAGCGAAGGAGACTTGCCTCTAAATGTCACGTGGCTAAAGGATGGAAAGCCCATTCCTCCAAATCTAGGGGTATTAGTCAGAGTTTTAGACGAATTTTCCAGCATCCTGACTATTAGCAGCATCCTTCCAAGCCACAATGGGAAATACACCTGTGTGGCATCTAACAGAGCTTCCACAGACCAGCACGAGGCGGAATTATCCGTAAACGGTAAAAGTCATATTTTCTTTGAATTTTTCAGTTCCTCCCAAAGTCCTCCCATTTGCATTTCTCGATGACCAGTTTTACAAAGGAATGCGAGCACATGTGACGTGTGTCATCAGCCAAGGAGACCTTCCTGTCACTTTTAAGTGGCTAAAAGATGGCGCACTCATATCAGCTGATCTTGGAGCAAACAGCAGAAAATATGATGAGCAAACAGATTCTCTTAGCATTGAGAATGTAAGCTCACAACACTCTGGAAACTACACTTGCATTGCGCAAAACAAAGCAGGAACATCGATGCATTCGGCGCAACTGTTGGTCCGCGGTAATCTAGGAACCAAAATGTATTAATTATGAGTCATGCTTTGTTTCAGTCTCTCCAAAACTTGTGCCCTTTGAATTCAGAGGCCTTCTGCATGTCGGCTCCCCAGTTCGAGTGGTGTGTGGCTTGCAGGAAGGAGACATGCCAGTCCAACTGTCCTGGCTACATGATGGTGTCCCTGTTGTTGCTAGTGACTCACGCTCGTTTTATGAAGTAGATGGCTTGTCCAGTATATTAAGTTTTGCGAGCCTTTCTGCTGACCATGCTGGAATCTATACATGTGTGGCCAAGAACAGAGCGGGTGTTACTCAGCATGATGCTATTCTTCGTGTTAATGGTAATTTCTTAGCTTTTCACTGTTCCAGTAGCGCCGAAGATCGTCCCGTTCTCGTTTCAAGCTGGGAATCATGTTTTTGAGGGGGCTCTGGCTCGACTAACTTGTGTGGTATATCAAGGAGACCTACCCTTAACAATTGAATGGCACAAAGATGGTAGACCAATTCCAAATGCTCTTGGTATCACCATTCGTGATGTAGATACCTACACGAACATATTAACAATTGACCATGTGGAGTCCAAACACGAGGGCAACTATACGTGTATTGCTCGTAACAAAGCCTCTTCTGCAAGCCACACTGCAGCGCTGGTGGTAAATGGTAGGCTAACTGCTTGAACCATGCTGTAACTTCTTCTTTCAGTTCCGCCCAAGATTGTACCGTTCTCGTTTCAAGAAGAAAGCTTAGTTCAGGGCGTTCTGGCTCGAGTGTCTTGTGTAGTCAGTCGAGGGGATTTACCACTAAAACTACAATGGGAGAAGGATGGAGTCGAAATTACTTCTGGGGCTTTAGGGGTGCACATAAAATCATTTGATGACCACTCAAGCATCTTGTCCATTCCTTCTGTATCCCCATCTCATAATGGGCATTATACTTGCATCGCAAGCAATGGGGCAGGATTTGTCAGACATTCCGCAGAATTAGTTGTTCAGGGTAAATAAAACTTCAGAAATTATTTCCACTAAATATATTTACCAAAATGGGTATGTAACTTTATTGACGAAGATATGATTGATTAGATAGTCTGAAATAACTTTGCAGATGCAATGGGGCTCAAATATTCTTTTATAGAATTTTTTCGATCATCAAGTATACCTTGGCTAATTTCCATATAATTTCCAGTTCCCCCACGTTGGATAAACAAGCCGAAAGATCAGTCGGTTTTAAAAGGTTCCCATCTAATGCTTCGCTGTCAGGTTGAAGGATTTCCAAAGCCAGAGATTGTGTGGAAAAGTGGAATCGGTAAATAGTGCAGCACGGAACTCCCAACTGTTTAACTTTTACCCAAGGCAACATAATGAGATTATTTATTTTCAGATGCAAGACAATCTGATCTAACAAAGCCCATAGTCAATACTAGTAACATTATTTTGTATCCAAATGGATCACTTGAAATCAGAAGTGTCCAAGCTGTTGATGAAGGATTCTATTACTGCATTGCATCAAATGGAATCGGAAAGGGACTTAGCTCTAGGATGCAACTTAAAATAAATGGTATTGTACAACTAAGTTTCTTGTTAATTTCCATTTTAAAAGCTGGAATATTGGCAAAAAATTAACTAAATTTGATTGCAGCTCCGCCAAATTTCAAACACACCATTCATCAGCAAAGTGTGACCGTAAATGGAGAAGCGCAGTTGCAATGTCTGGTTCAGGGCGACACCCCAATGAAGATTGAATGGCATAAAAGTGAAAAAATAATACAAAATGGACAAGCAAGGTAAAAATAAAGCAAAAAACTTGACATGAATTTACATTAGAATCACAAAATGATTACATGCTCCATTATAGGCACAAAATCGAAACCACCAACACAGCCTCAGATGCACTTTCCCTTCTTACAATTCACAAAGTCGAACGTCAAGACAATGGGCATTATCAATGCACGGCCGAGAACGAATTTGGAGTAAACAACGCATTTATCGAATTGACCGTTTTGGGTAAGTGCCACTACATTTTGGCATTTGGCCTAAGTACCAAAAATGAGTATTTTTTTCATTACTGAATTTCAGAACCACCAGATGCGCCAACTGGCCTTCAAACTACATCAGTTGGAAGCCATACAATTGAGTTTGTTTGGATAGCATCTTATGGTGGAAACGAGCCTGTGAAGAAATACATCATTCAGTACAAGACCGAAGGAGGTATTATTGTCAATGTATAAATTGCGCAATTTAACAACAGATTTGATAAATGGGTTGGTTCCATGACAGTATTATATTGATGATTGCAGAATCCTGGGATGTCGCTACCACAAGAGAAACTGCTAATGGAGAGCCTACGAACAGCATTGTGACCAAATTGCAACCAGCAACAAATTACATGTTTAGGATTTTTGCAGAAAATACACAGGGCAGAAGCTTGTCAAGCCAGATTCTTCATGTACTGACTATTGAAGACAGTAAGAAAATATTTACAAATTAGCTCTTTGTACATACTTTGAAAGAATCTAAATTTCCTCTCTTGCTATATCAAAAAGATTGTGTCATGGTGTGTGATACTAAGTTTCACATTATCACTATTACTCATAGAACCCAGCGGACCACCCCAACAAGTAAATGTGGAGACTGTCAACACCGAAACGTTCAAAGTGATGTGGAAGGCGAGCTACAAATTTTAATTTTCCTATTAAGCATTAGTTTCAAAATCATTATCATAAGAAACAATGGAAATTCTTTCTTCAAGGCTCCTGAAGAGAAACTGCGGAATGGACAAATCTTAGGCTATTATATTGGATATAAAGAAGTTGATACTGAGGACCCATACCTATACAAGACACTTTTGACGCCAGAGCAAAGACATGATGAAATGTTTGTGCAAATCAGCGGACTTAAGCAATTTACAAAATATTCTGTCATAGTGCAAGCGTACAACAACGAAGGCAAAGGTCCCGAATCTGATGCAGTCATTGTGATGACTTCCGAAGGAGGTATTTGTGGCAGATCTGATATTATCAAGTGTTATCAACAACAACATCGAAAACCTTTGTTGAAAAATTGGTTATTTCGTGATATCAGTACCTAGCTTAGCCCCGATTGATGTCCACTGTACCACCCTCACTTCCCAGAGCATCCACGTCACTTGGACAGAACCTACTGCAGATTCCATCAACGGAATTCTCAGTGGTTTCAAGGTGCTGTACAAGCCAGCATCCAACTGGTTTGGTGGGTAAGGTGAAGCACAGAATTAGTTATAATGTTGTGCTCACAGCGTGTTTTATTTTAAACTCTTTAGATGCATTTCATCAGCTCAAGGAACTATTTCGTGACGTGCTTGATGCTAAACCTGTAATTACTTTCAGAGGATATTGCCGAAAGTTTTAACATTACCCTGCAGTCATCAATGACCTTAAACCACTTAGAGAAATTCAGTAACTACAGCGTTCAGGTGCTCGCCTTGACCAAAGCTGGAGAAGGACCAAAAAGCAATCCTATTTTCTGCAAAACTCAAGATGATGGTAAGTGTCAAATACGTTTGATTTTTCGCCTTTTAGAATTACATAAAGTAACACATTTATGTGATTAGCTCCTGGACCACCTGCAGATATCAAAGCTATTGCGACTTCTGATGACTCTGTGATAGTGGCTTGGAAACCACCAGAAAATCCTAACGGTGTTGTTAGGTCATATGCAGTCTTTTGGAGAGATACAAGCAATGTCGGGGTAAGCTTAAGCAAGAGATTTTCAGAAAATCTGTATTTTAGATCGACTGAATGCCAAGCGAGATCTTGATATTAAAAAAAAAAAATTCAGAAAACTTCTAGCCAATTTTGAGTTTCAAAAAGACCGGTCATGTTTTTCAACTGCCACTGGAAAACCCTTATCTTTTTATCTCTCATGAGGTCATTTCAGGATATGAGCACCCACACAATTACAGCTCAACTGAATCATTATGAAGCAACTCGATTGAAAAAGGGTCACCGTTACGAATTCTGGGTTACAGCATCTACTTTAGCAGGGGATGGTCAAAGTTCAAAAAGTGTTTTCCAAACTCCAAATGGACCAACAGGTTAATCTAATTTTAGCCTTCTCACAAGAAAACAACTATAATTGTCCTCTATATTCAAATTTTCTTCAACTGCTATCCTAGTTCCAGCAAAAGTTGTCTCTTTTGAAAACAAAATAATCACGTCTTGGAAAGAGGACATCACATTACCGTGCCAATCTGTTGGACTTCCTGAGCCAACGCGAACATGGACATTTAGGTATTAAACTTTAATTTGGTGACCAAGTTAGTTTAGAGGTGAAACTTAATTTATTTTGTTATATTCAAAGAGATTCTCGCATACAAGATGGCGACCGCTACAAATTGTCATCAGATGGGGCACTTACTGTGAAACGACTACGAGAAGAAGATGGTGGAGATTATGTGTGCGCTGTTAAGAATGAATTTGGAGACGACAGGATTACGTTTTCCATCATAGTATTAGGTACTTAGGGAATGCAGGAATGATAGCAAAAACATGTACGAAATGAAATATAATTGTCCTGGTATATCTGAACAGCACCACCATCAGCACCACAAATGGAAATAAAGTCCATTTCAGCAGATGAAATCGAAATTCAGTGGAAAATACCAATGAGCAAAATGTCAAGAATTAAGGGTAACTTTTTTTTCAAAATTTTGCTTGAATTTCAAATATGGCAAGTTGTGTGCCTCACGTGTTATGCAAAATCTTTGTAGGTTACACCATTAGCATCAGAAAAGACATTGGAGATTGGACCGAAATAACCGTAGATTCAGATTCCAGAACACATCAATTAAACAACCTTGATTGCGGCACGCGATACGAAATCTTCATGCATGCGTTTAACAAGATCGGCATTGGTGCTCCTTCAGACGTTCTTGTGGTGTCCACAAACGGATCAGGTAGAAATATTACACAAAACAGGGACAAATGAGAAGAATTCAAGAAAATTGAAATGTCAAGTAATTAATTTCAATAAAATTGTCCTGAACTTTTTCAGTACCTACTGCCCCCAACAAAGGAGACCTAATTGAAGAAGCCACAAACTCAATATCCATATATCTGAACAGCTGGAAAAGCAATGGCTGCCCCATCCAGTATTTCATGGTAGAATTTGCACCGAAATCATCCAATGAATGGACGTCTGTATCTAACAACTTGAAGCCAGAGCAAAGACGATTGGTCATTCCAGGTTTGAAACCTGCAACTTGGTTCGGGCTTCGCATGACTGCCCACAACAGTGCTGGATCCTCAATTGCGAATTATGATTTTGCCACTCTTACCCATAATGGAGGTAACATATTGAGCCCATGTCAAACGAAAATTATCATGCCTGTTGGGTACATGTAATAATTTATTGCCATCTCCACACAGCAACCATCACGCCTGAGCTACAGGGTGATGCCCCTAACCAAAGAATGGACGGATTGATGGCAACCCTAAATTTTTACATTGTTGTGCCGATTGTTTGCACATTCATCATTTTGCTAGCGATTTTTGCCATGGCTTTCATGTGTATCAAAATGAAGAAGCGAGAAATAGCACAAAAAGGTAATGATGGCAGTGTAGTGAAGTGATACATATTTTTACAAAAAGTAACAACGTTTTCTGGATTGTTTAATAAGTTAATAATTTGTCTAATTTTCAGTGGACATTTTAACTTTTAATATGTATTAAAAAAGTACCTAACCAGCAACAAATTTTCAATGTCTATCAATTGAGAAACGATGTTTGAGAGATAGGCAAAAATAACTGTAGATTGACGTCAATTTGTAATTTCGATACTTATAGGAAACCGAATGTCCGTTGCAAGTTCGGAATTACATCGCAACGATAGTTCTGAAAGTTTTCCTTATATGCAAAGAGGAACGTGGCATCAGCAAACTGCTGGAGGAGCTCCCCTATGTGGTAAACTTATTTAGCAGAGTATGCCACTATGCAATTAGAACCAATCTTGTAATATTTCTGAATTTGCTTTCAGGTGAAGATGAACTCGTTCCATATGCCACCTTTCCAATGGCTCACCATAAAGAAATAATGGCAATGGCCACTTTGCACAGACAGTCAAAAAATGGTATTACAGAAGATTATGTCAGCTGATTAAAAATTCCAACCACATGTTATTCATTTATAATTCGTAATTTAAACACAAATTTGTGACAATGCAGGTCCACCATTACCAACAGGATTTGAAACTTGCCCTATGGATGGCATGCCAATGATGAATCCATTATTTTTTCCAGACAGCTCCAAGTAAATTTTTCCATTCAATGTATTACTAAACTGCAGCCTTTCATTAGTAGCAAAGTTCTAAAATTGCATGCATCCCTTTCTAGTTTTGCATCTGAACCAGAACCTGCCGAAACAACTTTTGTATTTCCTAACCCACCTCCTGAAGCCATGTTGCAGGAAATGAACAACTTTCCATCCAATCAAAATGAGGTAATATTGCTAATTTATGCATAAGAAAACATATTTTGTGGTTCTGAACGAATAATAAAATGTCATTCCTATACTGTTTTAGGACACCAAGTTTCCCCAGGATTAATAACTGTCAATTGAGACACTGACGGTAACGAAATTTTGAATCGACACTAAATATACATGTTATTATCCCACACTCTCACAGTGATGTCATTATCTCTATATGTAGCTGTCAGTCTTTCATATTAAGTAATGTTAGCATGTGCCACGTTGCATAAAAATAAAAAAACAAAATAGGAAAAAGTATTTAAAATCAAAAATATCCAAAATTTAAATTACATATAAGATTTCTTAAAAATACTATAAAATACAAAATTGATCAGTAAATATCTTAGTTTTTAAGTCTATCTAAAATCGATTTGTGCATGCAAGCTTTTTTAATTACAGACAATAGTTGTGTAATTTCCTTGTTTATAATACTGTCCTTTTATGGTGTTATAGCAGTCAATAAAGCATTCAAAAAATAATCTTTTTTAGAGTAAATGTGTATTACTTTAAGAATATTTAATGGTTTTCAAAGTAATGAAGTAACTATAGATTGAAGTGAAAGTCCAATTACCAATATTTCGGCATTGAAAAATAAACATAAATCCTAAGTTACAAGCTTTGTATATTCATTTTTAACTAGAAAATGTTATTGAGAGGAGAACGGTGGGAATTAGACCAGAGGAAAAAGCATTTGAGATCTGCTGGAATCATTTATTTGAAATAAATATAAAAATGCTAAAGAATGAAGCAAAGTTTGACTAGTGATGGGGGTTACAACATGGAATAAGACTGCAATATTACAAATACAAAATATTTTGACATCCAATAAATTTATAACCAATGCAGTTTGCCAAGTCTTTTAGCAGCTCCATTTGAAAGTTGGTTAATTAATCCTGTAGAGAATTAGTTGACGAGATTCAATCATGCTCACTGGCACAATCTGACCCAAATAACAAATACACTTTCACATGAGCATTTGATTTTTAAAGTTACATATATTCTAATTGATAAAATTCCTAACGGTAACACATGTACGTTTACCACAGTGGAGAAAACTACTAGGGGAAAAGTTAAATAAACACTCGAATGAGATAAAATTTGAGCAAATCGCATTAATATTGGAGCTGCTCACAAAATATAAAGGACGATGTATAAAATGTTTCAGTAAGTAATCTGAAATTCAAACAAGTAGAATATAAGAAATTGTTGTAAACCTAAAGAATAACATTAATGGCCTTTCTACTATCTATTAAATACGTAACATGATACGTACATTTGTGTACATTCGACTACATAATTAGACAGCCGGCCCCTTGTGAAACAATGTGAGCAGGCCCATAGGCCCACCTTCAAAAAGTAAGCAAATTATTACAATAAAAGATGTCAACTAACCTTCGAAATGGCAGGTAGATGGGCACAATCGTTAACGGTGCATTTTAATGACCTGAGACGATCGAAAAATTCACTTTTAGAAACTTAACTATGACGCCATTCCGCAAGTAAACTCTGCATGCGTGCGCGTACCTATAACTATTAAACTTCGATTTCAAATAAATTGTCACACCAGTCCGAGTCTGTGACTTTACAAGAACACGTTTTGTGATTAACAGTGTCTCACCATTGACAAAATGCGACTTTTCTTAAATAAATAACTCATTTTGCGACTATCGCTTTAAATGTTAAAGGCGCTTTTTAAATGGCTTCCACCATGCAGCCATTTAAAGTTTAAATGTTGTGGTGCGCCATCTGGTGGCAAAATTTAATTTTTGGCGCGATATTTAAAATTGAATTGAACAGATTCAGAATCAGAATGAACCATGTTGTCATTTAACAATTTGTTTACATAAATTCAAAATAAATTTTTTGAAAAAAATCTAAATTTACTTACCTCTTGTGGGTAGCATGGAGGGAAGTGCATGTTGCGGTTATCGGGAGGATTTGGGAATACGAATGTGGTTTCAGACGTATGTTGTCCAGGCATAAAACCGCTAATGATAAATATTATAAACGCTTATTAATATTTCGGTCGAATAACTTAAGATCCAAATAAGCAAAAAAAAAAAAGGCGGGCAGCCTTACCCAGAAGCAAAAAAATGGGGATTCATCGGGGCGTTGTTCGTATTGTGATAGGCTTCCATTCTTGGGGGTGGCGGTGGTGGGGCTTGTCGTAGACGTGATTAAGAAATGTTACAATCATAATTAAAAATGTGAAATGGTAGTTCAAAATGATATCAGCTATTTATCTTTACCCAAACTTCTGCCTCCTGCGTTCATAGGTTGATTGGCCAATTGAAATGTTGCGTAAGGCGCTAAATCATCATCTAAATGGAAAAAAAATCATTTTTTTTTATAAAGTTCTTCAAAAACCTAATCGATGCACAAAAGTAAAAATTTCTTAAAAATTACCTGGTCTAGATCGGCGTCCTGCTGATTTACCTGCAGTTCCTCTCTGCATATAAGCAAAGCTTTCGCTACTGTTTCCTTTTTTCAAAGTTCCACTGGCTGCAGACAAACGCTTTCCTGAAAGTCAATTCATAAATATGTTATGTCAGAACATCAGCCCATATCAAGGCAACAGGTAGTTACTGCCAATAAATATCTACAGACCAGCCTTGTCAACGTTCCCCGCGTGGTGTTCGCGTCCCTTAAACTTGATGTAAAAGCAAGATACTGAGAGAATCACCAGAAGAATAACCACTGTGCAAGAAACGGGAACGATGACGTAGAAATTGAGATATGACAGCAGGCCTTCAACGGGATCGTTTGCAGAGTCTGACATAAGATCCGGAGGAATGGTCGCTAAAAAAAATGATTCAAAATATTCATTGCAATCCCATATTTTCGAAATTTTTCATTTAAAAAAAAATTGAGAAGTGACCTTACCTCCCGCCATCGTGAGAGTTGCAAAATTATACTCTGAAATAGAGGACCCGGCGCTATTGTGGGCAGTCATTCGCAGACTATACCATGTTCCCGGCTTCAATCCAGGAATGACCAATCGTCTTTGCTCGGGTTTGATGTTGTTCGACACAAAAATCCACTCGTTCGACGATTTGGGACAATATTCCACCATGTAATAAAGAATGGGACATCCGTTGCTTTTCCAAGTGTTCAAGTACAGAGAAGCAGAAGAAGACGTCTCTTCGATTAAATCAGACTTTGACGGAGGAGCGGGAACTTTGTGCACAAAATAATTTCATATAAATTTCTGATACAGCATTTTTTTTAAAAATCGAGATTGCATTGCGTCCAGCCAACTTACCGGAGCCATTTGTGGAAATTGTGAGAATCTCGGAAGGAGCTCCAACACCGATTTTATTAAAGGCAGTCATAAAAACCTCATAGCGAGTACCACAATCCAAGTTATTTAAACGATAACTGCGCATTTCGGATCCAAGAGTTACCTCTTTCCATTCTCCAACATCTCTTCTGGTGTTCAACGTGTAACCTATGTACATTCATAAAACATTAAAATGAAAGTGAATCACAATAAAGCACAAAAATAGCTAGACATTTTTTTGACTAAAATTCTCACCTTTAATTCTGGACATTTTACTAGATGGGATTTTCCACTGAAATTTCATCGTGTTGGACGTGACTGACACCACTTCAATAGCGGGTGCGGACGGAGGTGCTACCATTAAAAATGTAAACCAAATCGCAATTAAGCTATTGAAATCGAGCAAAATCTTCTACTGTACAAGAAGATTTGATTATTCTTTACCAAGTACGATGATGGAGTAGGTAATCTTGTCATGTCCGAAGTCGTTTTCAACGAGGCAGCTGAAATCGCCACCATCCTCTTCTTGGATGTCGCTAATGGACAGTGTACCATCGGTTAGGACTTGGGTCTTTGCAGATGGGTCCAAAGGCTTTCCGCTACATAAAAGTAAGCAGTTAGAACAATTTAAGGTTTAACTTCTAAAGCCAAATTTTTGTATGGAAACGCAATTACTTCCACATCCACTTTTTCTGCGGCTCAGGTAAACCGACAGCATGACACAAAAGCGTAATCGTGGATTTCCATGCAGTGATTATTTTTTCATCAAATGAGACTACTCTAGCGGCAACTAAAAGAACCGAAATACCAACAGGATTAGCATTTCGTTAAGAGCAAATATAAAGATGAAAGAACATCTTGACAAGTTCCTTCCTATAGTACATACTGTGTAAAGAATTTAGATGAATAATTTTTTTTATTTGCGGTAGGTTCACCAGAAACAAAACCGGTTTACAACCAAAACACTATCAGGTTCTGGACTGATTGCTAGCTTCATGCATCTGCATTATGTTGGCAAAAAACTTAGCTAAAAATAACCTGTAGGACCACTTGGACTTTGTGCAGCGATTCTGGAGGGGCTTCCCTCCCCAGCCATTGTTAAGGCTGTGACCCAAAATTCATAACGTTTTCCTTTCTTCAATCCAGTCACCTCATAGCTACTTTCTCGAGCCGGTGTAGTGTGAGAGCCAGTGTCCTGCAATAATCTCAAAAAGTCGAATAAACCAGTTACGACCGGCTTCATTTGAATGTTGTTGCAAAATATATTTATTATTATTGGGAAACGGAATACCTTCTTATCATTGGAGTTTCTCCAGTGAATTGTATAAGATTTTAAGACTCCGTTGGGACTCTCTGGAGATTTCCAAGCAACCATCACTGAATCATCAGAAGTGGCGATAACCTTAACATCAACTGGAGAACCAGGAACTGCGTGGAAAAAGGTAGTTTTTTTATGCATTATTAACTTAAAGATAATTTTGCAACAATTATTTTCTATCGATTTAATATTCAACTAACCATCATCTAAAGTTTTACAGAATATGGCTGCACTTCTAGGTCCTTCTCCAGCTTTTGTCATTGCCATTACTTGGACGCTGTAATTGCTGAATTTTTCCAAATGTGCAATTGTCATAGAGGTTGGTAAAGTTACATTGAAATTTTCTGCCACATCCTCTGAAATAACGATATCTAAATATGTAAGTTCTAGTCCAAGATGTTAGAAAATGTCATCTAATTCTTGGAAAAATCATAGAATCCTTGACCCTTGGGCCATTATAATTAGATTTGAATTTTCCATACCAAACCATTCGGATGCGGGCTTGTAAACCACCTTGTACCCTCTAAGAATGCCATTTACTGAGTCTATCGGAGGTGCCGTCCATGTGACATGAATACTTTGAGATGTAAGCGTGGTGCAGCGGACCTCTGTTGGAGGAAGGCTTGGAGCTTTCAAAATAAATTCCTTATTATTTTAGACAGTTTGCAAAATTTAAAATTGGAGACTAACATTTTTATTTAAATTCTTACCGCCTTCAGATGTCATCACAATGACTTGCTCAGACTCTGGACCTTTTCCTTGACTGTTGTAAGCTTGAACCACAACTGCATATTTAGTAAATTGTTTAAGTCCTCCGATCTGCACGAACAAATTTTCAGCTTTTGCATCTTGGGTCAACAAAGTTTTGTACAAATATGGATCCTCGGTGTCAACTTCTTTATAGCCAACATAAAATCCTTGAATTTTGCCATTCCATAGCTTCTCGTCTGGAGCCTGGAATGCAAGCATTGTCATCAAACTCTATCTGTAAAAAATGTTTACTTCATATGTAAGTAAGTATCTACTTACTGTCCAAATAATCTTAAATGTTTCAGTGTTAACAGGTTCCACTTGGACATTTTCAGGAGGTCCGGATGGTACTTTAAAAATAATTAATGCAGATATTGAAACTACAACCATTGGCTATATCAAGAAAACTATACTTTGAAAAGTAGACGCTACCATCATCATTTGTTGTAATCTGCAGGATAGAAGATGCATAACTACGACCTTGACTATTTTCAGCAAATAAGCGAAATAAATAATGGGTTGCTGGAGTCAAGTGGCTAACAATACTGCTGGTTGGTTCCCCGTTGACAGTTTCCATCGATATCGCCGAATCCCACGAATCTTTAATACAAGAAAACAAAATTTATCATAATTTGCTTATTCACATGCGTAACTTAAAAATTCTTTATGTTCTAACCTTCAGCATTTTTATACTGTATAATATACTTCTTAATTGGATCATTTCCATTAAATGATGACTTCCATTCAAGTTCGACTGTCGTACTACTAACGACGGGTGCTTTAGGATTTGCAGGAGGTTCGGGTAATCCTAAAAATCATGAAGTCTTCATGTAAATATTTGAGAATTTAAAAATATCCTTACAAATTGAGTATTCTTTAAAAGTTTTTGTACCTTTCACGGTTAACTCTGTTGAAGTTTTGTTGCTTCCATATTCATTCTCAGCGAAACATAAGTAGCTCCCATGGTCATCCTTCGATATTTTCTGAATTGTCAGGATTGACAGCGCATCTGATGCAGTATTAGTAGTTTGGATTTTATGCCTATTTAGAAATAAACCTGCAATTTGTAGTACATATATATATATATGATGGCAAACCAGAATTAACAGAATTAAAAATACATGAAGATTCTCACTTTGCCTGAACATCTTGTAATACTTTTTCATCTTTATACCACACCACTTTGATAGGAGTGTCACCCTGGACCATACATTGCAAAGATACGTCCTCTCCAATTCTAGCAGTTATTTTGCTTTGCATTTTACTGAATACTGGTGGCGCTGAAATTATTTTTTTAAATGTACAGGGCACTATATTTTGGTTCATTTTAAAAAATGAAAAACATTAGCATAAATATACCATTTATTCGAACTTCAATAGCAGCACTCAAACCGCTTCCTATTCCATTAGACGCCTGACAAAAATAGTATCCTTCATCTGCAGAATTAATGTTCAGCAAAAGAAGAGATCCATTGGAAAACATTTGAATATTGCCACCACTCTGTAAATCTTTACGGACAGCATCACGAGTAGCACCTACATAAAAAACCATTTAATAGTATCATAATTTTGTTAATTACTTGCTAATGATTAATATTCAATTGATCAACTTGAAATTACCTTTAGCTTGCATCCAAGTGATTGCTGGTTTTGGAAAACCATCTGCTAGGCAATCTAGCAAAACATTTTTGCCTCTAACTGCAGCCATATTTGTAGGCTCAATAATCCAACGTGGTGGTACTGAAATAAACACACGTCCAATATTACAATAATTATAGAAGTGAAAATGCACTACATTAATAAATACTCAATCAATCCAACCATGCAGTTAAAATTTATTGCAACGTGTTTTTTTTCTCACTTTTATTCAATTTTGAACGTCCTTGTTTGTTTATTGCAATTAGTTCTGCATTAGATCTTTTTTCAAAAAGTTTCTAGGTTATTCACATGTAATCAATCAAGATAATCAGAATACATAATTAAATTGCTTGTCTTGCAGAGTGTGCCTATTTTATAATTTTTATTACAAAATATTTGGTAAATCATTAAATTGTGAAGTTCCTACATTTAATAGAACAAAAATACTATATAAGTAAAAACGAGACGATTTAATTTGTCTTGGGTGTTATTTAGCAATTTAAAATTGAACATAATGAAATTTACCCTTAACAACGAGCTGTGCTGAGTGTCTGGCCATTCCTGCAGCATTGTCAGCAATACAAGTGTACAATCCATTGTGATCAGATGTAACTGAGGTAATGGAAAGAATGCTGGAATGTTCATCAAATGATCTTACGTGGACCCCCAGAGCCCCGGGTGACATTTCCACACCATCTTTTTCCCATTGGAAATTCAGGGGCAAATCCCCTCGGCTGACAACGCAAGACACTCGAGCCAGCAAACCCTCAACTAAGTGCTCTTCTTGAAAGGAGAAGGGCACAATCTTGGGAGGAACTGAAACAAGAGGAATACACGGTTCAAGCAGTCGGCCTACCATTGACCACCAGGGATGCCGTGTGGCTCGCAGAAGCCGCTTGGTTTTGCGCAA
>JAQGBW010003129.1:0-17245 GCA_034698625.1 Julus scanicus
GAGATTAAATAAAAATAAAAATTGTTTAAAATAGCTTGATGGATCAGCAAGTGCATCATATTGTTGTTTTTCACTTTCAAGTGGTCGATTTTTCAACATTAATTAAAAAGTTTGAAAAATGTCCGATAATTTGCATTCTCATGCTGAAAAATCTACCAGTTCAATTTGAAAAACAACAATATGATGCACTTGCTGCTGATCCATCAAGCTATTTTAAACAATTTTTATTTTTATTTAATATCTTTTTGTTTGTCTGTGAGTGTTGTTTCAGATTTACCCATTAAAAGGGATAGGGTTGTAATCCCTTAATACAAAAAATGAGATTATTACAGTATGTGGTGAAAAATATGCACATTGGAGCTTTTTCCATATACTGGAACGTATGTAAATGACGCAGTTTGGGTTATTTCTTTGGTATATCACGTAATTATTTTAAATTGAGTTTCTATTCCAAAAGTTGACGGGGTTGATTCCTGGATATTAGCCATGCATTGTGTACAAATCTGACCCCACAAATAAATCAAAGCGCAGTTTTGAAACGTGAGGCTTGTACTACTTGTCAAGTTGAAAATTCTGCATGATGGATTAAGTGGAAGTAGCCGTTGGTTTAGTTCATGGCCTTTAGAAGACAGATTGCCAATATGCAGAATGGACTAGTTTGAATCACATGTATTGCACTTACAATTTACCCAACCCCTGACGCTAACAATATTACAAGTAACAGCTCTGTTAAAACGATCTTGGTTGTTGCCAAAACTGTTTTGATGCCTGCAGAAATGCTTTATTTGTGTATTCGCTTACTAATAACAAATCAACTCATTTCTTTCTGTCAATCATTTGCTCCCTGATAGGCGTTATGTTTTTATGATTATATCTATCAGCAGAGCACATGCCATGAATAGCTTCTAATTTTCAACAGGCTTGTTTTGACGAGCATAATATTGATAAAAAAATAATTAATTTCAACCAGACTATCAGTTTTATATGCTAATAGATTCATGCAGCAGGGAAATTTCACAGAACCGTTATACTGTGTGTCGTTTTATTCTAAAAGAGAGTGAATAAAACGCATCGACAGAAATTGGATTTTAATTAAAACAGCTAGTTCTTCAAGGCAGTGAGTTGATGAAAAACATGTTTGTTTCAACAACTTGTACGAGTTGCACGTGTTATTTCAGTAATTTGAATAGTTTTCGTCTCCTATATTTTGCATGGCCTAGAAGTCCTTGACTTTTTATTCCCTTGTCAAAGTCTGGATATTTTCACATGCAAACTGTAATTAAGGTTACCTTGAGACTGTTTCTCTGTTACATTTTTCAATTGTATGTGATGAAGGTTTTTCACGTAGGCTCTGTTGTAATGAGTTTCTACTGGAAACGAGAATCCACGATGTAGCCACTTTATATTCACGAAAATAATCAAATTTTTTGAGTTTTTATTTACAAGTATTAGTTTTGGATTGTTTCATTTATTGTTTGTAAAACTATTATAAGAAATTGTAACTATCGTCATATTACTAACTGCAATTCTGAGATCTTAGATAAATTCAAAGTTAATCTGAACAAGGTAATTAACTTAATAAGCTGTGCAGAATTTAATACGACGTGCATGAGAAGACAAATGTTTTTAATTATGTGCATAGCCAAACATTAGGAAATACCCTCCATTACTGTTTTGCTTGAATATAGCAAATGTTTATTGCAAACGATGCAGTACTAACGTTTTGTTTTTAATCTCAACTTCAGAGGCAGCAGATTGGATTGTTCAGCATGCTGCGACAGGTAATGCGAGAACTCATCGAATGCCGAAAGCAGTTAATTTGTGGCACTTTGACTCAGGATCAAATACGCGAATTAAAAGCCAAAACCACAGCTAAAATTGACTGGGGCAATAGGTATGTATAAGATCAAACCAAATGTTTTTTTTCATTTTCACTTGTGTTTACAGTACCTGGGTTAGATCTAATCAGTTTAATGTTTTCAGGAAATTGGGGTTGGATCTTGTTCCTCGTGTTGATAATGAAATGGTTGATGGCGAGACAATCAGTGTTGTAGAGCTGTACAAAGTGGTAAGACAGTTATGAATACATGTTAACTCAATCTATTTTATACTTGAATAGAAACATTTGATTCCATTTGAAAGGACGTTTTATTTATTCTAGCTCATTATTTTAATTAAAAAAATGTGGGCCCTGTTAAGAAGTGCTACATCTAATTTAGCTACTTTACCTACTTACAGCATCTACAAAGCTCAGAAAGTACCCAGAACTCTTCGGTAAGTAAAATCAGTTCTTATAATATTCTATTTCAATGGTATTGAACAAAAAATTTGCAACAGGTTGATAAAAGAACTATTAGATGAGATGCTTAACAATTGAACTGTCATCTATTGTGGGGCTTCTGTGAAATATAATTCAATGTTCAACACATGTGTTAATGTAGAAAACCTTGGAAGAGTGAAATTTATGATGACAATATTTGTTAACCACATGAATGTTAAAGTAATGTTGTTGTTTTTTTGTAGTCCAGAGGAACAACGAAGCGAAAAGAACCCAAGCGATCGTTGACACATCATTTGTATTTCTGCATGCGAGATTTTGGTTATAACGTTGGAGAGGATTCTGATGTTTACTTTTCTTTATTCGATGCCAAAGAGGCCAAATTTATAAGGTATTTTTTATCCTAATAATAATGTTTATGAATCTTTATTTTTCACTGTGGTTTTCATGCTAAGTTCATGCTTTATTTCAGTGAAAGATTTCTAGTCAGGATATCAAAGGATGGATTTTCTAGTTATGTGGATAGGCTGCATATTTGCTCGGCTCTGTTCACTGATTTGGGAAAAGCTGATTTGAACAGGGATTTGTATTTAGTGGCCCATGTGATGAGGATAGGTGAGATTATTTATTTGAAAGGAGTCTTACCCTGGGTTTATGTTGTTGTGACTAGGGCCTCGGTGATCACGCATTTCTGGCAAAAGTATTTAATTCCCATGACCAAACAACATAAGTTGGCCAAGGATATTTCAATTTTTTATTTATAATTCAGAAGGAAACAAACCTTGAATTAGTCATATTTCTTCCTATAAAATTCAATATAGCATTTATTTTTTTGGATTTGAAACTGACAACTCAACAGTTTTATATTTGGTTTGGTTTCATGTTATTTCAGGGCGAATGGTTTACAGCGAATCGTCCAAGAAAGTTAGCACTCAGACGTTCAAACGACCACATGGCTGTGCCGTTCTTTATATCAATGATGTTTTACACGATCGAGATCCAAACATTGAAGAAAAGGAGTTTACGATGAAGGTTTACTCGTACGTTCACATTTTAAACATAATTCCCGTTTTTTCTTAAGGTATCCAATATTTATGTCGACATTTTTTAAAATTAAATTTGTAAGAATTTGTACGTGAGCAAATGTAAATTTTGTAACTCATGATAAAAATTGTTTTTCAAATAAGTCTCTTTAATTTTCATCAATATTCGATATTAAATACTTTGAATTCAGTGAGCTAAAACATTTTGAATTTTGTATTTAGTTGTAGTGAAAGTGACTTCTATCAACTTCACGAACTTATCATTAGGAAGCATCTCAATAAATGCAGTCAGCTATCAGGACAATCGAATTATGGTAATTTATTATTTGCCACAGACACCTTTTTATGATGAAAGTGTTGTTTACACCGTTTGGTTTGTATTGTAGGTATCGTAGTTTCTATGAAAATTCTACACGGGGAATTACCACAGGTGCAACAAGAGAATCCCATGTTATTTAAAAACCTCACTATTACTCAGAAACTCGGGTTTTCCGATGTTATCATGCCAGGTATGCACACAGGTTTTGTGGCGACATGAGGTATGTTTGACATTGAGATGGTCAAACCTTGTAACAGACGATTATTATTTTTGAAGGCGATGTTCGGAATGATCTCTACTGGACGTTAGACAGAGGAGAATTTGAAAAGGGAGGCAAATCTACGGGCAAAAATATTGAAGTTACCATCTGTGTCATTGGCTCCGATGGCAATATATTAGAGGTATATCTTCGTTAAATTTTAAAAGATTTTTAAAAAAGAATTCTTTTTAAAAACATTTTGGTGATCATTATTTATAGTGTTTTGTAATCGCCAATGGACAATATAATTGTTTTAAGCAAGTTTATAATTTTAATTGTTTGCTTGAAATGGCCTTGTTTCACAACTACGGGAATATTTCTAAATGATTTTTAAGCTGTAAAATTTCTTTTTTAGAAATGTATTGGCATTGGTGCCAGCATGGAAAACGTGACTGAATATCAATCTGTGATACTATACCATTCCAATGCGCCAAGATGGGGTGAAACCATTAGACTAGCAATCCCAATTGAAAGATACTCTGGGGCACACGTCCGTTTGGAATTTCGACACTGTTCCAGTAAGCAACTTTTATAAAGGAATTAATTCTCAAACATATTTGGGGATGATAGCTTATGTGGCAATGCATCGGCATGACTTTTAATCATTCACTTTTGTTTAAATTTCAGCTAGAGACAAATCGGAAAAGAAATTGTTTGGATTTGCCTTTGCAAAACTTATGGATAGCGATGGCACTACAATAAAGGATGGAAGACACGAGTTGTTTGTATTCAAGGTACTGAAGACCACATCGGCCACTAAACTTATTTTTTCGTTATTATTATAAATTGACCATGGCATATGTGATTGAAATTCTATATTCTGATTTAGTGTGATGACAAGGTTCGACTTCAGGATCCTCAAGCTTATTTAAACCTAAACTGGAGTCCTGAAGTTCAGGAAGAGGGCTGCTATGGCAATCAATTTTACCAACGAAGCACAAAAGAAACAATTTTTATAAGCACCTTACTCTGTTCTACCAAACTTACCCAGAATGGTAAGGATATTTTTAGAAAATTCCATTTGGAATGATTTTCCATCATTTTGTTGTGTGCAAATTCTGATTTCTTTCTTTGTAGTGGACTTGTTATCACTGTTGAAGTGGAAGTCATTCCCAAATAGGATTCAAGATACACTGAACAAAGTCATGAAATTAGGGGGTGAAGAGATTGTTAAGGTACATTGACACTGGATTTCTTGTGCTTGATCATGTGCTAATTATGAATGTCATTTATATATGGTAAAGAAAAATAATTACTTATTTCATTTTCTAGTTTCTACAGGACATTCTGGATGCTCTTTTCTCAATGTTTTCTGCAGCTGATGGAAATTTAACCACACATTCAGGATTAGTCTTTCAAGTTTTAGTTAGTGATATTTATAGTTTTTCCTGCAATAGTTCAAATAATGCTTTATAAATTTCTTAATTGTGGTGTTTAAATATTTCTTTTCTCAGATTAGCATATTTGGAATATTGGAACACAGTAAATTCGAGCACTTTCGGCCAGTTATGGACACTTATATTACTGGTCATTTTGCTGCAGCTCTAGTCTATAAGTTGGTTGATTTTGATGATTTTCAGACAATTTTATTCGGTACTTCATATACAGTATATGTATTTATTTAATGTATCATATTTCAATTTGCAGAGGCCTACTAGCTTGTGTCAAGCAATATACCGATTCTGTCCCATCTGCAGAACACCAAGAACCAATACAAAAATGTTTTCGGGTAATTTGTTTTATAAGAAATTTTTTCAATGAACTTGAATTTTAAACTAATCATTTCCATCTTCTCCTGCCCTTGCTTTTTTCTTTGTATAGTCTTTGGAATATATCTTTAAATTCATCGTGCAGTCGAGGATTTTATTTGCCCGAGCTACTGGGGGAGAAAACGAGGATACATTCCGTTTGGATTTGGATGCGCTTTTTGCATCATTTCAAACCATGCTTTCTGCTTCGGGCGACACCATTTTAGCTACCCAAACTGTATTTCTGGCAAACCTGTGCCTTGTGTGTGACCAGCTTCTTAAAGTTATGCCCATGCAAGAAATGTCTCAGATGGTGACTACACTGTTGGACAGTCTTCCTCTAAATGTACCTTCACAATTGACCCTCAGCAAACTGCACTGTATACGAGATATCATTAGTGGCAAACTGTTTCAGGAATTTGGTGAGATGCAACAGCCTATTATGCTGTTAACGAAGCTCAAATATTTATTTAACAACAATATTTTGAATTCAGAATCTAGAACGATTCTACTTGCCAGTTTTACTCATCATCTAAATCTCCATGTTGGTCAGAGGCAAGAATTGCTACTGTGTGCAGATATATTGGGACGCATGTTGACCCATTTCCATCAAGAAGGTAAAACACTGGAACGTGGAAAGGTAACGTATATTTCTCGATTGCCGGTGACGATTGAAATTCACGTTTTTCCATGTGTTTCATTTGACTTTTCTCATTTTGTTTTATTTCATTGCAACAGATAAATAACAGTGTCCATCATGAAGTACAAATTATTGTGTTGAACATGATTGAAGTACTAATACAGACAGTTTTAAACATCGATTGGACACGCAAGGTAAAAGTTATTGGAAGACTAATGCAAGAATTTTAATAACGAACAGCGCATCGATTGATTTCTATGAATTTTGTAAAGTAATATTTACACAGTTGACCAAAGCACTTGCATAAAGTTGAAAATCATTTTATAATTTATTTTATTTTTATTGATTAGGGCCAATTGGTAGCTTGTTTAATAGCATTGCTGAGGCTAATGAACGAATACCACTATCACAGCTTATGGGAAAAGTTCGTCGATCCAAAGCAAGTGAAAGAGTTCCTAACAAATGTATTCCAAGTGTTTCGAGAGTTGGTTAAAAAGGACGTTTTCCCAAAGGACTGGATGGTCATGAGGATGGTCACTAACAAGTAAGTCTTGGGACCCAGGTCCCGCCACGCATTCGCTTAATTTATTCAATTAAAATAACAGGACTGAATAGTGTTTGTTTTTTTGCACAAAATCTAGAACACCTTATTTTAAAAAAGTGCACTTCATTTTGTAGTAAAGGCAAATTTTATCATATATATAGCAATTTTAAGGAACTGATCTCGATCGTACCTTGATTTTTCAGGTTTTGTCATGTTAAGTTTTGTTGATTGTTCGTTTAAGTCTAGTTTTGGATACCTATGTGTAGGTTAAATTCAGTTTCACATGAATGTTTTGATCTTATAAGGAAATTCTCTTTGCAGCGTCATTTTAGTTGCCTTACAGGAGTTTTCGAATCCATTGAACATTCATTTCCTTCAAGATAATTTTGATTATGAGGTAAAATATTTAGAACATTTTGGCTATATTGTTCATGCTAATGGATTATTTTTATTTTTTAATTATGTCATTTTTGATTTTAGCTATGGAGTGGATATTTCAACTTGACAGTTGGATTTCTCACTCAACCAAGTCTTCAGTTGGAAACGTTTTCAGCTGTTAAGCGAGAGAAAATTATTGAAAAATACAATGACATGCGTGTGTTGATGGGGTTTCAAATTCTTTCCATGTGGTCAGGATTAGGTAAGATTTTTAGAAACCTTGATTATTCCTGTGAATCTTGCAATTTACACTTACCTAGAAAAAAGTTTATATTTTGGTTACCGTAGTTTAATTTTACTGAGTTTGTTATTAGGTGACCACAAAATTCACTTCATCCCTGCAATGGTTGGTCCATTTTTGGAAGTAACACTGGTTCCCGAGACCGAGCTTCGAAAAGCAACTTTACCCATCTTTTTCGACATGATGGATTGTGAGCAAAACGCCCGAGGGAATTTCAAGCAGGCATGTTATGCAATGCATGATTATGGTGTAATGTTTCCAGTGCGGCCTAATCTAAAGAAATTGATAATTTTACCATGCAGGTCGAGTCGGAGCTGATTGATAAATTGGATATTCTGGTCAGTGAAAACAAAGGAGATGACGAGTATCGCCAGCTGTTCAATACAATGTAAATATTCAGTTTTGAATACAATAGTTATTAAAAATAACAATGCATTTCACGACTTTTATCCAAATGTGTAATATTGTTTATTCATTTTAATCGTGCATACATAGGGAGCATTTAAGCACAGTGTAAGTCACTTTCTTATGAGTTACAAAGATCTCTTAATTCTTCCTAAGCCTTGAATAGTATCATGAAGTGATTTTCATATAAATTAATGAAACCGTTCTACTTGTAATTAATTTTATAAACCTAGTGCTGCAGATTCATGTATTCACAAGTTATTTAGAATTTTCATGATATTTAGATTTTCATGATAGACAACTCTGATATGGTTTGTTATTTTTAAATTTAGGCTGTTAGATAGAGTTAAATCGGACGATCCGACATGGAAGGAAAATGGTACGGCCTTCATTAATTCGGTTACACGACTTTTGGAAAGGCTATTGGATTACAGGTAATTTTTAAATATTCAGACAAAATTATTACTAATGTGTCATCTGTAGTATAGCTTGAAATACCTTTACAATATCATGTTATTTCTATTTAGGAACGTTATGGAGGGCGATGAAAATAGAGATAAACGAATGAGCTGTACTGTAAACCTTTTGGTAAGTGCTTCGTAATTTTCTATCATAATTTAAACTACGGTTTAATAAAGCATTCTAGTAGTTATAGAGCAATTTTCATTAAAATTTACTAGATCACCAAAATTTGTAATTTTAAATTATTATTTAAGTAGTAGCTGGGATTTTTATCTTTCAATTATTTGCAGTTGAACATTTTAGTTTATTTGTTTACTTCTCCTGGCACATGTGTAATATTTGAACATTGTTTATAACAGAACTTCTACAAAAATGAAATAAATCGCAAGGAAATGTACATCCGTTACATTTACAAGCTACGGGACTTGCACCTGCCAGCTGAAAACTACACAGAGGCAGCTTTTACATTGAAGCTTCATGCTGACCAACTTACCTGGTCTGATAGGATGCTTCATGCTGAATTTAACTTTCCTGCACAACCCGAATGGCAGCGTAAGGAGGCTCTTTATGTTCAGATTATTGAATTCTTCGATCGGGGAAAGGTAAATGCTTAAGTGATTATCGATTTGTAATAAATGCACATGGATTACAGGATTCTCATTATTGTTTTTTAACATCCTCGCTACTTTAGTGTTGGGAAAAAGGAATACCTATGTGCAAAGAGCTGATGGAATTATATGAGACAAAATTATTTGATTACTACAATTTAAGTAGAAGTCTGGTATGTAATTCTTGTAATACTATAAACTGCATGTGTTTGTGTTTACATTACTTATGCCTATGCTTTACTCGTAGTTCTTCCGTTATAGTCTTTATTAAGATTTGTCGTTTATATTATTACAGAGAGTGCAAGCCAAATTTTTTGATAATATACTCACTCAGCTAAGGCCTGAACCGGAATATTTCAGAGTTGGCTTTTATGGGATGGGATTCCCATTATTTTTGCGTGTAAGTCTTCATTATGAACGGTTTAATGTTTATAAGTTGGTGAATAATTTTGAATGCTGAGAGTTTCTAAAAAACATTATAATCATTTGCGTTGCAGAACAAATTATTTATTTATCGCGGTCTGGAGTATGAAAGGATAGGCGCTTTTACTCAAAGGCTGCAAACGGAGTTTCCAACAGCGCAAATGTTGACTAAAAACACACCTCCCGATGGCAACATCCTGACTTCTGATGTGCAATGTATCCTTTAAATATCACCGAATTGCATGGTGTATCGGTATTTATTATAAATATTCAAGTTTTATTATATAATTTTATAGATATTAATAGATATAAATATTAAAGCATTATGTAAATAGCTGAACAATTCCTTAATTTATAATAAATTCAGTCATTCAAATTTGTAATGTCAAGCCAATTCCAGAATATCACCCAGAATTCAATAACAAAGATGTACCTGAAAAAATACTACGATTTTATATGGTGAATGATGTCCGAACGTTTCAGTTTGATAGACCTGTGCACAAGGGTCCTATTGATAAAGACAACGAGTTCAAGGTACCCTTTTTTTATTTAACATTCTAATATTCTGCATTTTACTTGATTTTTTAAACAATAATCTACTAATAATAATATTAACAGTGATTTTTGAGTTAAAATTAGTAATATTTTATTTGTTAATAAAAACTTGATATTGTGCTCATCTCGGTCCTATTATATTTTGACAGAGTTTGTGGATAGAAAGAACTACTTTAGCAGCAGCCAGCACACTTCCAGGTATCTTGCGCTGGTTTGAAGTAGTAGATCTGCGCACCGAAGAGCTCTGTCCCATTGAGTATGCCTGCGAGTCAGTTAACAACAAGAACCGGGAACTACGGCAGCTTATAACTCAATACAGTGCTGACTCTAAGCACACAAACATCAATCCACTGAGTATGTTGTTACAAGGTATCATCGATGCAGCAGTTATGGGAGGGATCAGCAAGTACCAAGACGCGTTTTTTACTGCTGAATATGCCATAAAATATCCATATCAAGTTGACAAAGTAGATCAATTGAAGATGCTAATTTTAGACCAGGTTTGTTCACTATTAAAATTGATACTATTTCATGGTTGTTTTGTTGGGAAGCTTGATAAGCTTCTCGGAAGGTGTAATCTAATTTTTGTAAATGCAAAAATAGGTTCACATTTTGGAAGGTGGATTATCCTTGCATGGTCGCCTTGCGCCACCTAATGTGCAACCATTGCATAGCCGCTTGGTTGAATGCTTCAGTACAATGAAACAGAGTATCAAAAACTCGGTAAACAATGTTACTTATTAAAGATCTCAATATGCTTGTAAATGGCGATGCTTTTTATGCGATGGTAATACTTTTGCTTACTTTACTACAGGGGTCTCCCAACATGATACGTCAAGTGAATTTCCGCAGAAGTGAAGATTTGTATGAAGGTCGAAAGCCAAGCATCATAAAGTTAGTGAATGTTAGATACAACCTACTTGAATCACTGCTTTTCAACCTTTACAAATTTCTGATAAAATAGGAAAGTCTTGAAAAATACTCGTGCAAATCTTTATTTTTTTGAATGTGGCAAATTTTGATGACCATATTTCAAGAATACCTTCTCAAAAGATTATTTTGCTGCAATTGTATCTAAGCGCAGAAAGTTATTATCATCACAGTTTTTTATACATTTTTCATTATTTAATAATCTAGTACTCCTCTACCACCAATTCCGGTAAACTGTAAGAAGACGTCGCTTTCTGATACCAGCAGCAACAGGTCATCGTCATCTGGAAGTAGTGTTTATGGACAGTTAGTTCCTGAAGACGCTACTTCTGAAGATGAAGACATATACAGCAAGCCAGTGGTATGTTGGATTACATTTTGTACAGTTCAACTAGAATATTTATGAAATATATTCCTGTTATCAAATAATTAATGATCATGCAATTATCTATTTTTGGATGAAAACTTTATTTATAGTTGACTTTCACTAAATATGTTACATTTTCTACAGTAACATTGTAGATTTTTGTTTGAGACTTAAGTTTTTTGTATGGATTGTTAAAGTTTTATTTTTAAGGAATGTCCAGATATTTTAGAATGTTTGCTTCAGCATAACATTTGGCTTGTGATTCATGATAGCATGGCATGCTAGACTGGACTCATTAACATTTATCTTTTTTATTGTTTCCATGTATGGCTGTTTGATTATTTTTTCTGTGCTTCGAAAATGATGTACTTCAGGACTTATGTGATATTCCTAGTCTTCCCCCTAAAACCTCATTTGTCCCACCTTTACCGCCTCGACGTTCGATGAGGCAAGGCTACTCTACTTTGCCTGCCAGGCCCAAGTCGGCTGTTCTTACTCAGTCTGCTGCATTTCAGGTATCTGTCTGGTTGCATGAAACCATACACAAACTAGTATTTAAGTAGTACTAAGGAAACAAACTAAATATAATTTAAAACTTTGCATGTCCTGTAAATTTATAACAAGACATACATATAGTATGTTTTGCAAGTGACATCATTATATTCATCATTATATCATTATATTCGTTGGTAAATACCTAAGGCTATTTTTTATAAAGTAATGGTTTCAGTATTACACATAACTTTAGTGGTCCATTCGGTTTAAAATCAAATCATTGTTTGACTGTTGTCATTTTGGCGTTTTAGATTTTTTTAAAGTAACTAAAGCATTTTTTAACAAAATGATGGAATACCATCTTTAACTGAATTTTCAAAGAATGATAGATTAACGAAATGTACTCATAGTTGAGGATAATGAAGATGATTGAGCTCGTGTGGTGCATGATGTAGCGATAATTGCATGATAATATCACAACTGGTTAGTAGTTAGCATTGATTTCTTGCATGATGCAATTCAGTTATGGAGATGCAAATTATTTTTGTATATAAACTATTCTTTATCCTTATTTTTATCTTATTTGAAAGTGTGGGGTTTATACAGGATCTGATGTTATTAATATTACACGATGAGCTGTAGTCCATAATGGCTTTTCTCATTAATCGTGGTTAATTAAGCTAAACTAATGTGACTTCAGTTTCATATTAATCACTTGCATGATTGATAAGGTTATTAATGACCTTATCCAATTATATACTATTGTAATTTCCATCGTTTAATTTTAACAGGGTATATCTGCCGATCGCCTGGGCAGACAATCAACTCGAAGCAACGAATACGTTGCTTTACCTTTGAGAGAAAAGCCCGACGAATGCAGTACGTGTCATTTTTTAGATTTTGTTTTTTGACATGTAAATAAAGTAAAATCCATAACTTCAATATTTAGAAAAACATTATAAAATTCTAAATGATTAAGTTAATACCTCTTTTAGCTGGCCGTCCTTGCGGCAAGGGTCATGTACGGAGTAAGACATCCAGTCCAAAAATGCAAAGTAAATTTCTGCATCCTGTTGGAGAAGGCATGAGAAACAGCTGGTCGGAAACATCAGCTAACCCGGATGACGCTCCCCCGTTACCACCTCGTGGTTATGGTAGTATGTCAAACACCAGATTTACTAGATTCCAAAATTTGAATGTTATATGGTTTTTTATTTTGTTTTCTTATTTTTTAAGCAACTGAACGAAGAGCAACTACTTGTGCATTCACAAGTGGGGAAGATCAACCACCAGCATTACCAAAAAGGTTAATGAAGAAAGTAAGTATACTGACATCAAACCTTACATATATCACTGCTAACTTTGATTTATTGCCCAAGTTTAAGAAAATATTCAGAGTATAATTTAAACTGTAAAATGTTTGCCTTATTTTGATATGTTTTTAAAAAAAATGAAGGAATTGTTAACTGATAGTAACTTTCTCTTGAAATTTTAGACATCTGCACCAGCTCTTTTTGCAGGGGGTGAGCTTTTGGCCGTTGATATTTCTCTGGAGCCTGCAGATTTTAGCCCAGCCAACACTCCCGAAACGCCAACGCTGGGTGACAGAACGCCACCACCCATTCCCATCAAGCGGAATATGCCCTCGCCATGTGCATCTTTGGCATCATCTCTGCTGTTAAACTCGGATTTCCAAAATGAGACCCTTTCCAGTTCAGCACTGAGTCTTCCAGTCACCCCACTCATCAGTCCTAACGAAAATGCAAGCTCTCTACCTCCCAATTGTGTTGCTTCACAACAAATCACCAGGCTGACTGCAGGAAGTGCAAATTCATCCCCTAATTCAAGAGTAAGTTAAAAGGGCACTAGAAAAATGGTGTAGAAGTATTGGTGTGTCATTCCTTCTCACAACTTCTTATTTCAGCATGTTTTTGTGCTTTTTTGTACAGCACTGCATATTTTGTAATGTTTTAAAGCAACATCTTTCCCTTTAATACTCTTATTTAACGTACCGGCGAGCCAATGGGCATGACTATTAACTTTTCCTCAAGAAAGCTGTTACGTAGGTCAAATCTCATTGGTACTGATACTTTACTCGTGCACGTTTGTGAATTAGATTATAGAGAAGTTAATGTGCGCAGTGCAAAAGTTTCGATGTACGAAGTATCTTTCAGTAGAAGCGATGCCAAAGAAAGACGTTTAAGTGAAATGAATTATGAAAAATAAATTATAAAGATATTTTTGAGTAGCGAAATTTGCTCGGTTGCTGGTCACAACTAAGGTCTAAATAAAGTGTTAATAGTCTAAACTCTGATAACCGCCATTAGTGATCGCATCTATTTGAAAAGGAAATTTTGCGGAGATAAATTTCTTTCATGAAATATGCCCTCAGTAATCTATAAAAAAAACTAGGTGTTAAGAGCCTTGAAATGCCAAATATTAAATTTGGAACTTTCCATGTAACTTCTTATTGTGTGTGAATATTGAAAAAGGGCACTGAGTGATGTAACCTTCGTTCCCCACAAAAAAAATCATGCTATATAATAAATTAGAAAAGCTTCACTCAATCACTATCATCTTTATTAAACAATCATTTTGTAATTTTTCATAGGTTCTTTTATTTTGCAAAAACTTTTCTACCATACACTAACAAAACCAAAAGCACTTTTAAATAAATTTTAAATTTGAAAAGGAATTTTTTTTTAAATATGCTCAATTTTGTACATGAATTTTTAAACTGATTTTTTTAAAGAACGTTTTTCCGAAGCGTTCACATGAAAAAAATTAGAAATATCAGCAGGTGGAAATGTTTTACTTATTTCCAATGCAATTTGAAATAGACCCAACTATTTTATAATGAATTATTTATAGGCCAAAGTTTTTCATTTTATGTAAACAATACAACATTAAGTAGCAAACATTACAAATACTTCTTATTAGTTATTTAATATAATCAACATATCGAAATGGTGTAGATTTGAGAAATGTATGTGAAATATTTCAAATTTTGTGTATGTGTTTTATTGGCCTATTATTAAGTAGATAATTATTGCGTATATTATTTTCTTTGTATACAAATGCTTTAAATCACCAAAAACGGAAATTTGTTTTGCATTATTTTTTGTGATAATTCATGATATGGTCTGAATTCTGAAACTACTCTAGCTAAAGATAATGTTTCATCGGTAGAAGCATCCATGCTTTGTTTTTAATTTATAAAATGATCAAAGTATAAAAAATGCGTAATCAAGTTTTAATTTGTGACATGGCTAAGAGTAATGATGTAAAAATCCAATCATGATGAAGAACATCTTGGTTTTAGGAATAAGGGAATTGTATGATAAATTTAAACCTAGCATTTATTTTAAAATGAATTAAAATGTGATTATTGTAACATGTCAACGAAAACATTGCATATTTGCAATTTAGATATTGAAATGCATTTTATGATGGATGATCTATTTGATGAGGCAAGATCTACGAACCAAATTCATATAGTGCCATGTCTTGATAATATTCTAAGACATGAACCATAATTCCTAAACTACTAACAACCTTTGGCTCGATTTTTTTTTAAAAATGTCTAGATTGCATCTGTGTTGTAGTAAATTGCTAATTTGGAATTATCTCTAAAGTAAACTGTTCATTTTTTAAGGTTCTCGCCAAAACATACTTTGAAAAGAGTAGTTGGTCTCATTTTCTTCATTTGTAACTATTACATTCGTTTCTAAGTCAGAAAAGAAGTTTTATGTTTTATTTTGCTCACATTGTGCATCATATTATGTTATATGATAGATTGATTCTATTTGTAGAATTTGTATATTTTGTTTGTGACATGTCTGAACTTCCTGCTTATGTTTGCCCGAATTGTTCATCAGTTAGAAATCTATGAACACATGGCAAATTGTACTAATTGTATTGACATTCATAATTCTGATAATGGATTCTCCATTTTTCTATGATGCTTTATCATTTTGCCACTTTCAGCAAAAAAAAATAAAAAATATGCACAAAGTGTAATTGTAAATCGGCATGATTACATGTAATTATTGAAGAAAATGAAAAATCATTAAGCTGCAATATTGAAAACCTTGTGCCATTTATAATGAAAAGAAATTTGGTATTAAAAATCTTCACATCTAAAATGTTTTAGACATGATCTTCATTTTGGGAACAACATCAAGATGTTCAGGTACCTTGAATTTTTAGTCCCTCGGAAAAGTTGGTAATTATGCTTATAGTTTTTGTTACCACCAGCTTATGCTGAAATTCACTGTTTTTGTCGGGGAAATTTCAGTTTGTCATAAAAGTATCTTGGAAAAGAAAAGTATTGTTGTAATTGGTTGTGGGAGGGATTCTTGAAAATTTAGGGAAAGAGCCTTGGAATCCCTGAATTTTTTCCAACAAATCAACTGGATTGTGGTTTCATCGTACTTTTTACAATTATAAGGCACGGAACAAGGAACTACAGTACGTTTCAAATAATATTCGTGAATATTTTAATTGTTTGTAAACTGAAAATTTCGAAAAACAGCATAGGAATTTTTCCGCTCCTTTCAATGCAGACGAATTGCAGAAATTTCCGGACAGCCTTGTAAGCGAGAAAAGCAAAGAAACTAAAAATCCGAATTCAAGAATATTAACTTTGAAGCCCGTATATTGTTTTAAACGGGTTGAAAATGGCGGCCTCCACGGTTGGTTCGTGCGTTTTGTGTCTGGGATTAGGGCTGAATTTATGTAGTTCTATAGTTATTGTGCTTTTAAATAAATGGATTTACGTAAATATTGCGTTTCCGAACCTCACATTAACATTTGTGCATTTCGTTATGACGTTCTTGGGTCTAGTCATCTGTCATAACGCGGGCATATTCAATGTGAAACGACTTCCAGTGTTACGAATGCTGCCGTTAGCAGCAACTTTTTGCGGATTTGTCGTCTTTACTAATCTTTCGCTTGAAAACAATACGGTCGGCACATATCAGTTAGCCAAAGTCATGACCACGCCGTGCATAATAGTCATTGAAACGTATGCTTACGGAAAGAAAGTGTCCTCAAAAGTTAAACTGTCGTTGGTAAGTTGCATCTCACGTACATTGTAGTCAGTATCCAGGTATAAGCCAAAGTGTAAACAACAACAACGTGCAGTGTTAATTCAATTTATATATATATTAATCAAGTTTTGTAATTACAATTTACTAAATACAATTTCATATCTAATTATATCGAATTACCCAACTTCATTCCTTGGTGGTCCGGAGACCACTAAAGCACTATCATAAAAGGTTCAATTCAACTCACTACCCTACAATCAGCAAAAAAATTATATGATGGGACAACCTAGCTTTTGGAGATGAGGGTACTTGACACAAGTTGCTACTTGGTTGAGAGAACTGATGTACAGCTGTACAGTTTGGAGGAGCGAGGCAGGAGGAGCGCACAGGACACGCGGACGAAGCTAAGTTTATTTAAATTGCATAGTTTATTGTTTGC
>JAQGBW010003130.1:0-17238 GCA_034698625.1 Julus scanicus
AGAGAGAGAGAGAGAGAGAGAGAGAGAGAGAGAGAGACCACAGCTAAGCTCCGATCTTTCAGTAAGAACGTGAGACTGTCAAACTATTCAGGCCACTGAATTTCTGAGAGAGGGCTTCAAATTTTACCTTTGTAATTCGTTACCATATTAATTCCATAATCATCTCTTGTTTAGCTGTATTGTATATAGTTTTCAAAATCAAAACTATAAATCCGAACTGTTCTATTGAACTTTAACCCTCTCGTTTTGTCTAAGTCTCTGAGGATTCCAGCAATTTCTAATCAGTGAATTGTCATTGTTATGTCCAAGGGGACAGCGACTTAGGTTTAATCCTCTCCTACAGATCATCAGGGATTCTTGCTTATGAATCTTGCACCCTCTTCTTTATCAAGAGACTGGAGACTGAGCAAGAAGCTTAACAACTGCTATCTCATTGGTTGGCCCAGCTATTGCAGCTGTCTCTTCTACCGCCTATCTACTGATTTGTTCCTAATCTTTTTCACGACTATATGAACTAAACCATAATAATGTTTGTTTTACTTTATTATATAAACTATATAACTTGTGTACTACTTACCCATGTTTGATGAAAGGCAGCTTAACATCTTTGCCCGATGGGAAAGCACATAAAAAGAAAGAATAATTGTTAATTATATTATTCGGTTTTTTAAGACTTTCCAAATAGGTTTTCCCTATGGTTGAGGACTTTTAAACTATACCGAGTGGTCATCCTCTTTTGGTCAGCCATCTTGGTCCTTGTAATCTACAATGCCACCACTCTTACTTTTGGCCATTGACAAGGATGGACATACCTCTAGTCCTCATGTTTTTATGGACAAACAATGAAAACATCACTTTAACTGGGTGGATCGTGGTCATCTTTGGTTCGTGGATTCACATCAATCAAGAACTGTAAGTTAAATTCACTAATAAAACATATAAATTACCCATAGATCTATGGGTCCTGGCCAATTCTTTATCCTTGGAAAAAAAAGAACTATGGAAACATGACTGAGCGGTATGTAATGCTCACCTTCACATCAGTTCAGGCCGGAACCTTATAACAATCTATTTATGTAAGCCTGAGAGAACCTCTTAAATAAGGCTGTGAATATTCGTATTTTATATTTCTTTTCTTCTTCCATTGCAGGATAATTACCAGGCATCAATCCATGGATTAATTGGTGATTTTTTATTAATCACTTATATAAAGCAATCTCAACTTACACTTACAAGGGCAAAACAATCAACCTGATTAGAATAATTATTGTAATGATTACAGAGAGGAAGACCTAAGACAGTCCATCCTCCTCCGTAGTTAAAATAAGAATAATGGCCAATTTACACAGGACAAAGATGACCGACCAAAAACAAGGTGACCACTTGGTACATCCCAAACATCCTAATAATGGGAAAATCTTATTTAGGGTCAAAGATTGTAATAGGTAAATAGAAAATTATATAAATACACCCATACCTCAATATACAGCCGCTCTTTATACGGCCTTTTGATATAATAGCCTTTTTTAATTATGGCACGTTTTCAATATACGGTCCACAATGTTTCGTCATATAGCCATTATGCGTGCAGTTTCCTATGTGCGCATGCACAAAACAGTCAAACACCTTGCCGCTGAAACTGTGAAATGCACAGTTGCACTTTCATAGAAAATAAAAAGAAAAAAATGCTTTATATACTAAAAAATATATTATTTTGTACAAAATTAGAACGGATCTAATTGAATTGCACGGGTTGCTATGCTAATACTTGATTCATTATACGGCTTTTCACTTTACGCCGGCCTACTTTTCCGGAACCTATTTAGGCTGTAAAATATATACACATTATTATAAATACATATGAACATCATTATTATATATATATATAAACATTATTACCATTATAAAATCCATAGTCGCAAAACAGATTAATAAGATAACGTTCATTTCACAACATCACTGTTATATCATTAACCTAAATAAGGAATTAGTTGTTTAATCCGGTCTGCGAGGAGAGGCTTTGTAAACAAGTCAGCAAGTTGTTTTTAGTGATGACATATTGCAATTCAAGCAAAGCCTTTTGATAGTGATCTTGCACAAACCAGAGTTTTAGATTGAAATACTTAGTTGTGCCATTTTCGACCTTATTCCTGATGGCATAGATTGCAGACTGATTATCTATGTATAGTACTGGACCAGGATCACCTTGGGGCATAATAGCAGAAATTTCCCTTTAATTCACAAAGGCAATCAATTCAATCCTCATGGTGGACTAAGCTTTGATGGTCTGACGCTTGGAATTCTATGATATCGGAAAACGTCCCATCAAAACCACCATTTCCGATACTGAGTGACTCATATCAAAATCGGATTTCCAGAATACGTCAGTGTACGCTCTAACTCTGGAATCTTCGCTCCTAACAAAAATCAGACTCTTATTTTTAGTCTGGCTTACATAATTGAGCAAATTCTCCTCTTGGATCCAGGTTAATAAAGTAGGCACACTACTTATCTTAGCTAAAGTATTAACTGGGACTAGGATATCAGGTTGCGTCATCCTGGAAATGTATAGCAATGAGCCAATTTAACTCTGATATAAGTAAGGAATCACCTCTTTTCCATCCCCTATTAACTTCTAGGACATAACTGTGAAAAACCTGGAGAGACTCCTTTGCTTTATTTACTAAAACCATGTGCATCTGCTTCACCAAAGATTCAATATAAGGAGTCTAACTCATGCTAATGTAGTCCAATCCCTGTTTTATCTGTATCTCAAAAAGGCGTTCACTGGTCTGAGGTTTTTAACGTCATTCAACTTCTGAAGGATTCCTGTCACCTCGGCCTGGACCCACCTATTTCTTCTTAGGACCAGCAGGTCGTCCATATACATAAGAATCAGTGCATCCCATTGCAATCTATAGATGCATTCACAAGTGGTCAGTAGTATGAGCCACGAGATTGCAGCTCCTTGTGCAAAGTACTTCACCAGCACCTTCCTGCTTGGTGGAACCCATAAAGAAATTTTTTCAGCCTCCATACACAGAGTGAGGTTTGATCTCCTCCTGGGATAGGCTCCATGAGGATTGACTTGTCAAGTGTATCAAATAAAAATGCACACTTGACGTCAAGATGGCAATGCAGCTAATCCTCATACACCACGAGTAGAATGAAGACTACCCGGACCAGTGTAAAGCTAATAACTGAATTATAACATTGGTTAACTCCCATCCTTCTCGCAGCTGTAAACCCTTCGCTACCAGGCAAGCCCTATGTTAGATGACCATCCCTAGTGAGTTCATCTTCCGGGTTAAAACCCTCTAGCTGTCAAGAACCTTTTCTCCAGACTGAGGGCTCACTTCATGGTACACCTCGAGCTTTTTGAGGGTCTGCAACTCATCGCCCATTGCTTCTTTCCATCTATCGGCATCATAAGCTCCCATGGCTTCTCTGTATGTCCTGATGTCGTCGTCAATGCTATTTATCTCGGCATTGATGAACTGCTTCGTTCTTACCCACTTAAGATACAATGGAGCCTACAGGTGGCGTCATGGCTCCTTACACTCCACATTGAAGGTCCTGGCTATCAGAGGGTTATCCTTAGAACTTATTTTTAGCAGAGAAGTCATAGTCCTTGGAATTAAATGGAATCTTCTCTTCTTGGCAATAAGATCTAACTTAATTGCCAGATCACAGACATCCTATCATGATAATAATGCACGTCAATGGGATCACCAGTTTCCCTGGCAACTAAAGTCCGTCTCCACTTTACTGGGGTCTGATCCTTTAAGTCACCCGGTGATGCTTCTAAATGTTTAATTTGGCAGGTGCCTCTTTGACACCCAAAGCATCACCTTTTGGAACTGGCAAAGGAGAAGCCAGGGCTTTGACGTATTCCTCGTCGCTAGATGCAGGTTCACTGACCAGCAGAAGAATCTCTTCAGGAATTAAACTCTCGTAAACCTTTACCTGACTAAATTCATAAATTTGATCCTGGTCCTGATTGTAGAATATTTAAACTCTGGGTAACATTGGCATAGCTGTCATATCCACAAAATTTTTTGATCTTTGTTTTTGGAGAGTAAAGCCATGAACCTTGCTGCCAATTCAGCGCATGTGTGCAAGGTTGGGCGCATATCCCCAGAACTGCTAAAAAGAAGTTTTTCCAGAGGATAACCTGCAGAATGCGATTCTTAGTGTAGAAGAAGGTATAGAGCATTTCTTGTTGTTCAGGAGTGGCGTGACCAGTAGATTTAATGTAATTATCTAAATGTGACTTACCTAGGTGTTACCTCACCGCTTTCCTGTCCTGGGTGAAATAGTCCAGAAAAGAAACCTGAAAGGAGAAGAAGAGGAATAATTAAATGTATAATAGATTAACAAGTTGTTAATGTAAACCTTGAATTACGTTTCCCCCTTACCTTATTGGGTTCAGTGACCCAGGCAGCGCCACTGTAGGGGCATGGTCCTGGTTTTTTTTTTGACGGCTATGTTGCTTGTTGTTGTTAGTTGGTTCACCACAATGTTTATACGTGTTTGTAGTCCTGCTCCTACAATAAGATAAGTAAAATGAAAAGTAAGATTTATGTTAGCTTTACTAATGAAATGTACAGTAAGTTTAATGTCAACTTCACAAATCATTAAAGAAAAAAATGATGTTGCCTAATTACAAGGATATTTCACGTCTCGTGTCTTTGATTATCAACATGGTAGCAGAGCGTGGTTTATGTTAATAAAGCCTTTGCATACCTTTTTCCCGACTTCTACGAGGCCATTGGACGTCGTCCTTGAAAATCATTCATCAGAGGCCGATGAGCATGTGTCCATTCTCTGTCGCCATCTCGACGCGGTCCAAAAGGTTCGTTGTCTGTGTTCGTGATCTGCCATTGATGAACGTTCTTGTTCGCGTCTTGGTAAATTGCCGAACATTCTTGTTCGCATCTTGGTTCTTTGCCGAACGTTCTTGTTCGCGTCTTGGTGCATTGCCGAACGTTCTACTTTGCGTCTTGGTCGCATTGCCAAACGTTTTTCCCGTGTCTTGGCGCCAATGCTGAACGTTATTTTGGCGTCTTGGTGCATTGCCCAATGTGAGACAGAGTTAACAGGACAAGCCGGTAAGGCTTGGGCGCAGTGGAAATAAATTTAACCCTGGAAATTGGTTGCAAAAAGGAAGATCATTTACTTAAATTTGGCGTGAAATTAGCACACAACACTTGGGTCACTTCAGTCGTCGCACATACACTTCGAATTAAACAAAAGGTACAGTGAAAGTTAGCACTACATGAACTTCATCAATAGCAGGAATTCTTTTCCCCAAATGTCACAGAAAACAATTAAAGAGAGCAAGTGATATCGAGTGATACAACAGACCGTGAGTTAATGATTGTTTATCATCAAAGCGACCAAATGTTTTCACTTTTGATACTGAGTGGCTTGGGTACAGGTCCTTTCACACTCATGAACCTGGTGGATGCAGGCGTCAGTTCGGTCAGGCAGCAGGGAAGGAGATCCAAGGCTGATATTCGATGGTCGGAGTTGTCCGCAGAAGTCAACAAGAGTTGCGTTTGAATGCTTGCCTGTAGGAGCGATCAGTAACGGTTTTACCCGAGAGCCAGCAGTTGAGTCGACAATAAATCTGAATTCCACCTTGTGCAGTGGCAACACCAATCCCTTGTTGATTGTGACATCAGAGTGTAGAGTGTCCGCGTTGGCACAGGAGAAACTGTAGTTTTTTTACAACTATACTTAATTGCGGCTTAGAACTGACACAAGAGTCAGGTGCTCGAGAGTCCTCGAGGCGGATCCCATCACATCTGAGGACATTAAACGGTCGGTGTTAGCTTCGACTGATTCTCCTTTTGTCTGCCCCCACATTCCTGAGCTAAACTCCTTTTATAGATTTTTTAAAAATTATAAGAATGTCGACCCTGCCCCTAAATGTTAATTAACCAATTAATTATAGCCAAACTCGCAATATTTAAATTTTGCCCTTTTACCTTGAATGGCGCTAAAGCTAAAAGAATGTAAAAAGATTGAATTTTGATCCTTTCCAAATTTTGCCTGTTTATTTTCTATGGCGCCAAAGCTAAGAAGAATGTGCTTGGCGCATTAAATAATAAGGGAGAAATTTTTTCGGTTTTGGGATAAATGTCTCACACCGAATGTTCTTGTTCGCGTGTTGGTCGCCTTGCCGAACGCTCTTCTCGTGTCTTGCCACCATTGCTGAACGTTATTTTCCGTGTCTTGATGCATTGCCGAACGCCCTTCCAAGATTCTAGTGGCCGGTTTTACCAACTGTGGTTAAATTTAACCTTTGGTCAAACTGAAGTTAACCACAGTTTGACCTCCGATTTGGTTTTACCAACAGAGGTTAGGGGAAAAAAGGAGGTCAAAGTTGACCATACTTTAACCCAGCCTTTTTGCTGGGTTAAAGTATGGTCAACTTTGACTTCTGGTTAATGTGGTCTACACCATATATAGTAAACATAGTAACAACTCTATATTAGCGTAAATAACGTTAATAACGAGCCACATTGGCTCGATATTAACGCAAAAAACGTTAATAACGAGCCACATTGGCTCGGTATTAACGCAAAAAACGTTAATAACGAGCCACATTGGCTCGATATTAACGATACATTGGCGCCATAAAGTATTTGGACCACATGAAAATGGTGAACTTTTTATTTTTTTATTTTTATTTCACACTCGTGTAAAATCTGGACACACAGACACATAGTCGGAATATGTCTTTGGCAGCACTGTCCACCAGGTCAAACTCTGGTTTCGTGACCACCACTAGGTTTTACCATAGTTGTGTTGGTAAAACCGAAAAAGATAACCAGGAGGTCAAACTGTGGTCAAAGTTTGACCACAGGTCACTTGACCACAGATTTAGACCACTGTTGGTAAAACCGGCCATTAGTGGTTGTATGATTGTGGTTTGCGTACGTGTTGCATGCCTTCATTATTTGTTTCAGCAAACCATGTTGCCTTCAGTGGAGATCCGGCTTAAAGCGAAAATCAGCGCGCAGTTACAGATTTGATGAAACCAACGATGAAAATTCCTTATGTACATAGACTTTATTTAATGAACAACCTCCTAATTAACGATTTAATATACTTGCCCGTGTAGTGTCCCGTAGACAACCTGCAGTTTCTAGAATCCACTAGAACTTCACAAATTGTCTTCTGCTATGCTGCATAAAACTGCCATCGTTTCTACGTTTATCTTATTTCTTTTCGTTTGCAAAGTTTTTGAAGATGGATTGTAAATGATTGCCCAAAACAAAACGATGCTTGAGCCCCCTAATTATTTTTCCATGGCGATTGTTCTTTTTCTGTGTAGCACAGAAATTCCGGGAAGATGATTAAGGTGGTAATTACCTATTGGAAAGTTCTGCTTCTTAGTATAGCATCGACAAATAGGTTTTCTGACCTCGCATTTGTGAGATAAAAAAAAATGAATAACACTGCAGCTCATTTTCTGCAAACTTTATGTATTCATTTTTATTACTTTATGTGGGACCCAAAAGTGGAGCTTTAATTACATATATAATTCTGGTCTCCATTCATTGGAATAACATTACCATAATAGGATCCAGATTATAATGGAGTGGCTGGGAATAGTTTAGTAGATTATCTTTAGGTGAGAGGTTTTCATAAATAAAATCTTAATAAAAAAATGAGTAATTCAAGAAGAATTGACCATTTTCAACAATTATTCCCTAAAATGTGTTTAAAGTTTTTAGTACATGTTTTAGTACTCATTAAATCAGTTTTTGCACTGGCTTCTTTGCACACAAAAATGACTAATTATCTCTTAACACATTTTAGTTAAACACGGTAAAAAGTGAGGTTTATATAGTTATTTTTTTAGTAAATTCTGGACAAATATTTATTTTTACTACTTGCCCCAGTAACCAAAACTTGTTGGGCCGATGTTGGGAAAACATAAAACCGATGATTGGCAACTGTACCATACCATATTACAACGTTTGCCCAACGTTAAAATACCAACATAAAACCTACGATTGGCAACTCCACCGTTTTCCAACTTTGGCTGCCAACTAAAATCCAACGGTTGGGCCAACATTGTGTGTTACTTGGGAAAATCACTATTTTTATTGTTATCTATGAATATTATCTTTGTAAATTACCAAGCCGGGTTGTGTAGTGGTAACGCGATCGAGGCATGGGTTCAATTCCCGGGTCGCCTACCATGACTGGGTTTTTTGCAGTTTTCCACAGGAAAATGCCATGATAGTGCCTCTAAAAATCGGCTGCGACCGTGCTCCTTCTTTTCTTCGTATCTATCACAAATTACCAAACAATTCAAAATACAAATCCAAAAATATGTCTCCAATTGCCAGGTGGGCTGAGTCTCACAGTGCATGTGCGCTTACTTACCATTGTGAATTTGTAAGATCAAATATGCTTTTTAGGGTTCAGTTGCAAAAAAATAAGTGCTGCTGTGAGGTGAAGCCTACCATTTCTTAGCATCTGATCTGTTTTGTTCGAGTACTATGGCACCACTTAATTAGGTTAGCCTCCTCCTAACAACGGTTCCATTACTCTCCATTACGAACTTTTAAACGACAGGAGAATTATGCCAAAAACATCGACTTTGAACTCATTTGAGAAAATGGCATTCGGTAGATAAGATTCAGATTGGAACTATAAATAGAAAACTCTGCTCCAGTGAAAGAAATAGCAATTATTTAAAGCAGTTGGTTGCCATAGTCAGCCTGATGCTGTGGAATCATATCTCGGTGAACTGCACTTTATTATTTTGAATGCTAATTACTCAATAAGCTTGTTCAACTATTTCTTACCAAGACTTTTCAAATAGTGTCACAGTCTTGAAGAATGCAGCATTTCTATTTTTGTTTTGAAAATTAGAGGCCAAGTTATATCTGGAAAATGTGTGTTCTTAAAACTTTGTTGGGTAAAATGATCAACAGACCCTCACTTTCCAAAATCCGATTTTTGTTGCCACTCCTCCTCTGAGGACTTATTTATCACATGATACAAATCCTTAGTTCCGTCCTCACACAAGTCGCACGTTTCTGAGTTAGTTCGGAAACTTTCTAGACATTGGTTAGTCTCGCGCGAATCTGCCCTTGCTCTGTTCTGAACTGAAGTGTAGCAAATCCTTTATGACGGACCCTCCATAGGAGGCGCAACCAAAGCCAGAGCAGGGCAAATTGCCTAACGCTGTGCTACTCTTCCACGAGACTACACTGCTTCACCTCTATTTGATTACTGCGCTCTTGTTTTAATGTCCACCACTGTTTTAGCAGACGCCTTGCGCGCAACACATCTTCCTCACTATATTGCGCATTGGAGAGACCCAACCACTCTTCCACGGATGCTTTCTCCATGCCATTCCGATATCCCTCCATGGCCGAACATGTAGTCAATACATGCTGGAGATCCTCTGTTCCATCATCACACAAGTCACATGTTTCCGTGATGGTGCGGAACTTAGCCATACGTTGGTTAGTTTCGAGCGACCCTGCCCTTGCTCTGAACAGCAAGGCACTTCCATATGAATTATTGTAGAAGGCCTCCTTCCCAATTTTCGCTTTGTTCTTATAACTAGTACGCCAAGGTACTCATGCTTGTCATGCTCTCTGTCCAATTACGATTCTCCCACTTGTGAACCAGTCTTAATAGTCTGGTCCGAATCTGCCCACTTCTCCTTGTTGGTTGCGTACCATAAGCTGTTGCACAAGTTGTATTGTAGATGGCGCTAATATTATTGAAAAACTTGCAGTAGTGTTTAAGTTTATAAAGTAATTATTTTTTCGGATAAGCAATGGGAAAATCTAAAATTTCAGTGACTGATTATTGTGAAAGTGTATCTATTATTAATGTCATAGTACACAATTTTATATCGAATGGCCACACTGGCACGTGCGTAGTCCGGATCCTGCAGGGTAGATCTAGTTTCACACTCAAGTGACAGTGCTGTTTTTTAAAGATTAATACAAGATCTAAAATCTGGCATCTGGCTGTCTGAACCCCCTTTCAAAGGAAAAATCTTCTCAGTTGGTGGATTTTGTTAATAAAAAATGTCTTTTTTTATGTTATGATGGTCCACCGAAGGCGCATCCGAGGTGCGTGCCACGCCCAGGGGGTCATTGAAACTTTTAGTAACTGAAAATTCCGTGAAAAAAATTCTATAAAAACTAGGCTTGTACCGAGAGGGAGCATCCGTTCTATGACAGTTTTGTTTTGATATTAGATAAAAAAAATTGGCTCCTCTAAAAGTAAGTATGACTCCATGTTATGAGATTGGCTAAATTTCGAGATGATACATTTGAGTAAATGATAACATCAACATATTTAATCCTAACTTACAGAGTTAAAGGCACATTTCTACAATGCAATTTAAGTATTCTATAATATATTTAAGGAATATAAATGTTTAATACAATCAATGTTAATTTTCCACAGTATATAGTCCACTCTCTGTAAATGCGGTGTTAATAATTTAAGTTTACACACAAAAGATGCAAAAATAATTTAAAACGTAAAAAATTGCTTCTAGAGCTTTTTGCGTTGAGTTTCTTGCTATTTTTGTTGCTGTTATTTGGATTTGGTCCAAATTCAACGTTAAAATGCGTATTGTAACGCGTAGTATAGTTGTTCTTGTATACGTAGTGTTTCACATATTATGCGATTTAGTAAATACACACATGAATACTGAAGTTATACAATATGCAGTAGTTTTTGTTCTGAATAAGCAATAAGTATAAAAAAACTCACAAAACTACATTCCAAAGATACTCATTTTGAATTTCAAACATGTACTAAAGGAATTCACCTTCTGAACCATGCAACTCCAAAGAATCCATTTATATCATAATTGGATGTGCATTTAACGTGACAGAACACATTTTGGGAAAATGACGGTCTTGTTACTGGTGTTGTGTGTTGTCGGCTGATCTAATGCATTTTTATGACAATTTTTCTGAGATCTTTCAACACATGAAGACTGATTTGTTCTGAGAACTTGCGCCACCTCTGTCTGCATGGCCCCATTTTGTCGATTTGGCATTAGTTTATCCATCAAATTTGACGCCATCCTGCGCCCGACATTCCGGCTGACCCTGCATAATAGGCCCCTGGAAACTAGTCCATCTGTGTCCAATTAGATAAACTCATGGCTTTAGGGCTGTTGGTGACGTCATTTGTGGACTAAATCCTGACTGGTGGAGCGCTAGTGATGTCACGTTTGAAGTCACATCTTTGGCATGCACGAGGTGGCACTGTTCCAAAATTGTTCGATAATGGTTGACGAGTGTACAGATTTCGTTCTATTCTAGGATATGAGACTGAGGTTTTAAGATCAGTTGAGTTTCTGTTGTGAAGCTAGACAACTTCTAATGGAATTTCTCTGAAATTTCGCAAACAAATTTTACAACGGGGAATGTGGAAAATGCCACATGTGGAAATTCGTATTCTGGAACCAGACATAAGCGGGGTAATTTCAGACTGACTCTGCAATCGGAGAGTAGAAATGTTGCCATATTTGAAAAGAGAAAGGTCGAATCTATATAACCTGGCCAGTTATGGTTCCTGATTATTGACACTTTTTCAGAATTCCCAAATAACGCCTAAAAGTGTGTCTGATTTTCAACATCTCGTTTGGATAAGGAAGATGGAGAGGGAGGTGGGTGACAAACTCGCGCGTCATCGAAGGGATCGAAGCCTCTTCTGGTAATCCGTGAGCCTGAAGCGCAGATCCCAGTATGGTCTGATTTGCATACTCGGACTCCAGGTGTGCGGAGTACATATATGCTCATTGGTATGAGTGGTTTTTCTCCGTATTCACTCCACGGGGTATTTACCCGCACGCGGATTCGCTCCTTGCTCCCCACGTGAGCGTTTCACAGAATTTTGGTCCATGCAAATTTGACTAATATCGCTGGTCGAAGAAATCCTATATTGATTGGTTAACATGAGCTAGACGACATTCAAGTGTCATATGATCCTGTCTCATTGCAGAGAATTGAAATGTAGCCGTAGCTGTTTTAAGTTTAATCCCACATTTCAGTACCATAATTTTTGACTTGACATTACTTCACTAATTGAACTTTATAAAATTGTTTACCTAGCTACCCAAGAAACACACAACGTTGGCCAAACCGTTGGATTTTAGTTGGCGGCCAATGTTATCCCAACGTTGGAAAATGATGGAGTTGTCAACCGTAGGGTTTATGTTGTCATTTGAGCGTTGGGTAAACGTTGTTATTTGGTACAGTTGCCAATCATTGGTTTTATGTTGACATATTGAATGGTATATATAAAGTACTGTAGTATATGCATTTCATTGCATATGTTGCCTGTTTCGATAATTTCATAACGTACTTTTAGTTCAAAAATAGTGCTACTAAAACATGGTATAGCACTGATTGAGAATCTTAAAATTTTGATTTTGATGTTGTATTTGGAACGTATTTTTCAAAGTAAAATCTTCCTTTGTGTGAAATGAATCGTTGCCAATGAACTGATAAATTTGTAAACATGTTTGTAAAAAAGTTTGTTTAAAAAAATAACTCGAACGCGGAAGAAGCGAGGCTTGAATGATTTTGCTTTAGAATTTTTAATACATTTGAAATTTTGAATTAAACCTATTAGTGTATATGTATATAAAACAAAGCATTAGTCATGGGATTTTGCATTGGCGATAATGACTTTAGGACCACCTTAATTATTCCCCTTTTCTTGATATGTTAAGAAACAGATAATTTTATATATTATATAGTGCAGAAAATAGTATAGTTTTTTTAATTGTTTCTTTTACTCATAGGTGTTTTTAAATAAAATAATTTATATGTAAGATATTGGCAAAATTATTGCTATTCCAATCATTGCTATTCCAATCATTGCTATTGTTCACGGTTGGTTTCCACATATATTTAAAAATAAATCAAAATACAAATTTATTCAAAAACTTTTTATTTGAAAGATTTTTGCTTTTCCATGACCATGACCGTAGGATTGTGTGGTAGAAGTTTTATAATGATACTTCTACAAATAGTGCAAGCAACTAACGTTTCTGTACAAATTTTGCAGTAAAGGAAACTATGAGATTTTTTTGTTTCTCTTCATGAAGAGATGAGTTTTTTTTAAGTGGAAAGGAAACATAAATAATGTTTTTGACTTAAAAAACATGACGTAAGTGGCATTGAATGAACAAACTTCTGTATTTACGCAATGAATAATCTTTACTAAATACAGACGACGAAAAAGTAGACAGTGGGAAAAGCATCAGTCATCGCATCAAATTCGTGTTCAAGTACATTGCGTATTTATGTTGACAATGTGATGCTACACTTTATATAAAAAAAAAATATCTGAATGTCTGGCAGAGTTTTGCCAAAATGACCTAATCCACGAAAACTTGAGTTTTCCGGTTGGGCGGCAACCAAAATAATGTCGGGATGAAATGAGCTCGGCGTAATTTTATGATGATATGCAATTTTTGTCGGTTTTTCGAAAGTTTTCGCAACTTTCGTTCATTTGTAGAACCCTGTTTTATACACGCAGGTCTATGAGATCGATAGGCTTTGTTCCTTGACCCAGTTTTCACATTGGCGTCATTACATACGCAACGCTGTAATTACAGGTGGCTCGGGTTAATTAATCGAGGTTTAATAAATTGATTGAATTAGACTTCTGCATCCTGAGCAAGCGAGAAAAACTAGTAGGTTTTTGTATCAGTTGCAGCTGTTCAGAGACAGTGCTTTTGACAGTGTAGGACTCCCAATATGGCGCCTCAGCAGTTTTGAGTACATTAAAATGCCTAAATGTACTCGCATTAGTAAATTTCGAAAATCTTAAATCTTCCAAGACATTATGAATGCCATTCCGAGAAATATACATATTCCTTTCTCGAACTTTCTAACAAATGTCTACTTATTTAAAAATAACTAAGGTGTAAATTTGAAATTTATTTTTAGCAATTTGTTTCGATGGTATTTAAAGCTCAGTTAATTTGAGAAAACTCATTTGTAATTATTTGAGAAATTTATTTTGTTGGTCCTAAAATACAGAAATACCCTCGAATATTTTTTTTCAAGAATTAGTATTACAACAGCTTTACCTTGAATAACTTGGTTTTCAAATCGGTTTTCGATAATAGTGCTGATTGCAGCTTGGAATGCAATCCGAAATTTCAGGGAAATTCGCTAGGCTAGGACCAATATATTTTTTTTGTTGGATTTTTTCCAAATATGGATTTATTACTGTTTTCCTATTGGCGGGTTTGCTGGAATGGTTTTGCGCACGGATTTCCACGGATCCACACCTTGTTTGGATGCACGATTTTCGTAGAAGTATCAGAAGTGGAAACTTTTTCATTCTTCTATACGAAAACGAGAAGTTTTGGATCAGTTTTGGATCAGTTTGGGAGTAGGAATTTCGAAATATATTCCTTGACTAACTAAGGAATTGGTTGCATTTGACTTATTGGACGATTGAAGTTAAAACTTTAAAATGTTGTAATGTGTATTATGATCAAACAATGCTTTCACATTAAGAAATCTTTACATAAGTTCTCACTCAAAATTCCCCGATGAGACGATCAACATCCGCTCCAACCCCCGGTTTCGGGGTCAGGCCTGAGTTGGGTGCCCACCCTAAAATGATGGAGTGGGTGAATATGACGAGCCCCAGATGCTGCCTGGGCTGGCCACGCGCCAGGGCTCGTGCCCCGTGATTTTTCTGAACCCAATCCCTACCCCACATTTCCAAATTATCCCACTGGGTTCTAGGTTCCATCCTACGGGTAGTCCCCTCCCTTCACGTGGAAAACTTTAAACATTTCACAATTGCATGCAGATTTGGGCAAATTGTACTCATGAGTAGGAGCACTGATAATGATTGCAGTGGAATCGCACTCTATAGTATAAAGTCCAGAGGTAAACGGGTGGGGCTTAATCTAAGTCACAGCAAGCAGGTTATAATACACTACCCAAAGTTGTGTTTCCCAATTTTTTGTCTGTTCTTGTTTGTAACGATACTAAACTTGCACGTTGTCACGTTCACCAGATTTGACACCTTGTGATTTTTTTTCTAAACGATTTTACATCAATCGATCAAGTTGTGACATATAACTTGTTTTCAGACTGGATGTGCACAGAATTACCAACAGCGTGAGTTGAACACCTGTGTTGTACTAGAAAAAACTTTCCGAGTTTCACTAGCCATGTATCTTTTATGCATTTAAATTTCATTAAGCGTGAGTTACATGAGGTGCATGTCCAGAAGATCATTTATGGTAACCCTGTACATAGAACATCTTCAGAGGAATTATTCCAAATATTGGCAAATCCGCGTAAAGGGATACGCCCTTGCTTTAATTACGGAAAATCTAGACAGCTGAGTGTTTTAAGCCTTGTTTAAATGTATACCCCACAAAATCGTGAATGAAATATTCGAAATTATAAATGGGCCATAATCAAGGGGGAGGGGTTCAACCTGGAACGCCACCACGCCCATAAACGTTGGTAATTTTGTGTAAATTTTTTTAAGACACGATAAATAAGATGGCATGCACAATTTTTAAAAAAAGGACAAGGTATATATTCTTAGAATTTTACGTTGGTAAAAAATGCAATCAACAACAACAATATACAAATGTGTTGTAAGAGCAACAGCGTTATGGCAGGCCATTGGCCGGCTTACCCACCACTTACTAATTTGCCAAACGTTTTATGAATTTGTCTGGGTTTTTTATATTATTTCTCTACTATCAAATTAGCCAGACTTGATTTTACTTTCAAACTGGCGTTAGAATCCTGTCAAAACGCGTTACGTGCTTGCCTCTCGTTCCTAGGACGCTGGGTTAATTCGCTTCCAGGACGTGGTCGATGATAATTTTTACGGATGGAAGAAATTCCTTAAGTGGTGGCTCTTTTGGATGAGAGTTTAAACCGAGGTTTAAATTTCGGTTAATCAGAAAAGTTTGAAAAATGTCGTGGAACTGGTAGCGATTTTTTGAAGGAATTTCTGGGATGTCCTTTTTGAATGGCCCCAAACAGAATTGTTTTACTGCATAGGGGGAGGTTCCCCTTTCATATTAACGGCCTATGACCCTGTTAATCTGCTCCGCTTGGATTGAAACGCTGCTCTCCATAGACCGGAATTAAATGCGATTGTCCGGCCAAGGCGGATCCCCGAGATGGGGGACCCTCCCGCGAATGAGAGCACGTTTTTTCGGCGAAATCCAGAACTGGTTCCCCCGTTCAGATGGAGGTGGCCCGAAACTGTGCGAACCTGGATTTCCGAGAAGTGATTTTCAACTCGTTTTCGGCGGGTCATCATCTTCTTCCCAGCGGTACACGATGCGAGGGGCTGCGCGATTTCATTTTGAATAACACCATAAATTACGGTTTTTTTTTTTTTTTTTTTTTTCGTATTCCACGCGCTAGAAAAATTTCTTTTTTTGCTTTTGAGAAAAGATTGACTGGACCTCCCGTTCCGAAGGCTAGCTGCCCATTTCTGAGAAACGATTCGATTAGATCGGAGCGGACGAAACCCGCAACGATACCCTCTGCTTTTCGGCGCACGCCCGGTTCAGGGTACCGTAAATCGCTCGCTCATATCAACGAACATCACAGGTTCGTAATTATAGACGCGAAAGCAGGCGAGTAATGGTTTCGTTTGAACCAGATTTCGGGTTGGGTAAAAAAAAAATTAAATTATGGATCAATTAAAATTACTCCGTATATATCGTGAATAATGCAGCTGACTTACCACAACACGCCAGTCGCAATTTAGGACAGGAGTCGTAACTTTGGGACAGTCGTTTTGCCCGTTTCAAATGGTTTAGGGGGCCATTCAAAAAGGACGTCCTCAAGAGGGGGAGGGGACTCGGTAGGCATGTGGACAGGGAGGAGGGGGACGTCTGCTAATGACGGTATTTAATCAGTTTTCGGATTTTCTGATTAATTGAGTTGTAATGGTCAGTGAAAGGGAAATGGACACGAAAATTGTCCCCAGTCCCATATGTATATGAATTTTTAAAACCACGGGAAAGACAGGATTTATACCTAAATTTGTGTTAAACACCAATTTTATGCTGGAACTTCCCTTAGAGGTCAGGGTATAAAAAAAAATGAAGGACGTTCATTAGAGGGGAGAGGTGAGTGTCTAGGCTAAAACGAGGGTGGGGGGGGGGTGTAGGTGAAGGTCGATTTTTGGAGGAATTTCGGAGACCTGGTTTTT
>JAQGBW010003131.1:0-17234 GCA_034698625.1 Julus scanicus
AAGGGTTCTGTTCTCTCAAACAGTTTGTAAAGGGTTCTGTTCTCTCAAACAGTTTGTCAAGGGTTCTGTTCTCTCAAACAGTTTGTCAAGGGTTCTGTTCTCAGTTTGTCAAGGGTTCTGTTCTACTAGACGTTCCATTTGAGCAGCTAAATTAAGTGTTTGTCCAAGTTTCTACATAAATTTCGTTCCATTACTTGATTGTCTCGAGGCCCTATTATCCATAATTAATTATTAACTTGATTGGATGTTTAGATATGGAATATAGCCCCTGGAAACCTACTAAATGCATGCAAGGCAACGACATTTAGGTGGTAACTTGGACAAGTCTTAACATGACATTTGGACAATTGGGCGTTTATAAGTGAATTATTTCGCCTCAGGCATAGTTAATGATATGAGCCATTCGTACTTGAGTATGACCATGTTTGTATACAGTTTTGTATACTTATGCAGAAAAATAAGGAACTTTTACAGTATTTGGTGGAAGAACATTCCACTGATGATCAGAAATCTGAATTTGATCAGAGACTATCATTTGGGACCAAGTTCCAAAGGCGAATTGCTTGATGGAGGAAGGACCAGTAGTATGGATCTAATGTGACTTGGAAGTTCTGTTAGGGAGTTAGGATGTCCTTTGATTATAGTATAGTAAGGTGAACAGCCCCATACTTAATTTCCTATTTATTGTTTAACATTTAAGTAATGTTTAATATTTAAAGAAGGTAGCAGTGGTCACGGAAGGAATTTCAAATTCGCAAAAACCCGATTTGGTGCGTAACATATTTTTTTCCCAAATTTGATCAGAATGGAATGCTACAGGAACATAAAACACATGAAGCATTTGTTAGTTTGCTGGTATCAAGGCCTCATGCTTAAAGTTCAAGTACATCCAACGATTGGATTTCAACTAATACATTGTTATGTTTTTCAATAATTGCTCATTTTTTACTTGCATAACAAGAAATTTGGATGCTAAGTAGCCGGAAGAAGCTAAACTTGGAAATGGGAATCCTTGGCGGATTGAGTTGCTGAATGCTAATTATTTAACCGAGAATTCCAGCTGTGATATATGAACACTTAATTTCGATTAGTAGGTTTTCTGATCCGAAAACCTTTACATAAGCTGGTTTTTCTGAACAATCTCAAGGAACCACCGGGCACAAATAATATGACCATGAAGCGCTGGAAGCCAGTCGAGTTTCCTTGGAAAATTGGAAAAGAAATTGAAACGAAAACCACATTCCTTGAAAAAAAAAAAGCACGAAATCACGTCGAAGGTTGGAGCACCTTTGCCGGTGCTAAAAGACAATGTCTAAGACGGCTGAACAATGCTGTAGAAAGTGATTGTTATAGCCGATTCTTGTCCATTAATCCATTAATGACTTCGCATCCACAAAAGCCATGCAGTAATCAAGCTTTTCCAAGCATAATTAGAGAACCATCAGAAGCAATTGCAAAAAAAAATGATGTTAAACCTCGTGGGGAAGTTTAAAAAACTTTGAAAAGTTTCCTCTTGGTATGTTCACGATTTATATTTCAGATAAAATCGCCAAAAATCTCTACTCTTATTTTGATCATCAATCTCAATGTTTTATGTGTTGCTTACAAAGGTCAGTAGCTTTTCCAGATGGAAAATGTAAAATATTAATTTTCTGGAGCAGTTTTGCAAGGGCCAAACAGGCCATTTTTATATTTGAACTAATTACTGGTAATTTATGGAGTACCTGAATTTTAGGTGAGAAATAAATTATTCTTTTTCTCAGGTAATGCTCGACATGGGGATTTTAGGTCATGCAAGTGCCGATGAACTTTATGCTGTAATAAACTGCATTAAAAGAGATTAAACGTTATTTTAATCATATAAAAAAACCATTTCAGTTGAGTCATAGGGAACTGGAAATATATATTTGCTCAGCAAGATTTGAAACTTGTTTATGTTGAAACTTTTGACCGCAACATTTCAATCTTGAATTTCCATATAGTTCAACTTCGCCACACTGCACTTGGTTGAATCCAAGTTGGACGCCATATTGTTTGAAGATAACAAGTCTTATTAAATTATGTATTAGGTCCCATAACCTGTTGAAATTATCCAGAGTATGATGTTTAACATCAATTAACTGTTTAATAACAAGCATCTCTAGTTGACAAAATATGAAACTACAAACATGTGGATGCTGTATCTCCAACAGTTTATTCATCTAATTTTTCATACTTTATAAACTTTGTTTGATAGAATGTATACATGTTTCCTGGCATAATGAAAGGTTGTTAAATTTATAATTGAAATTGCCTGAAATTGTAGACTTATGTTTCATGTTCGACACGTTTAAATGCTAGATATCACAACAAACCAATACAACCACAAAGTATAAGTAATTGTTACTTATATTATATTATATATATACTTAGTGCAAATGTTCCTGGCTATATTTGTGTATACCGTAATTCAGCTGTTTCAGCTGTGCTCGGCGAGCATATATAATGAGCTATACAAATAATAACTGTTTATTTCTGGGATCGTGAAGATGCATTGTCATTTCATTTTAGGTTAAAGTTCGAGAATCTGCGAAACAGTATCAAATAGTGGAGGCCGAACTCCATTGTCTTTTTTTTTTTTTTTTTTTTTTTTCCATTATATTCTCAACAAACACTTGCATATGTTTTTATATTGAAATTTTCACTATGCTGAGCACATTGTACGGTTTGGTCCCACAAGGGACAAAACGAACTCAAAGTTCTCACGGTATTTAGCTGCTGTTGTTTCACCTATTATCTTAATATTCAAAACTTTCAACGCGCTCACCTGTGAAAGTTGTTTCTCATATAGTTGCTCTTTATCTGCGCTTCCAAGGCCGCTGTACACGAAATGCCACAAGAATTCATGTTCATGGTGCTTGTTACACCATTTAGGAAAGGCGAAAATATTGATGCCATGAAACTTGTTTTTCTACGGCAGTTGCCGAAAGATTGCGATGATAATGTCGAATTTTAGTACTAAATCATACATTGACTCGATCCATATGGAACTGTTTCCGAAGAAAAGCGTTATCTGTTTGAATTTCTTTGTGGCTTGATATTTGAAACTGTTTCTGATTGCTTTTTTTTTCTGTATTGCAGGAGCTAGACAGATTGCTGGTACGCCTGAATGGTTTGCCGCAGTGTCTTCAAGAACCAAGACAGAAGCAAAAAACGCCTCTCGGATTGCTCTCATCGTAGAGGAAGCCACTAGGATAATGGCTCACTCGTAAGTTGTACTTCTTGGCACATTTTGGACATTTTCGTATCTGGAACTTGATAGCGGCATTGTGATGTCACAATTTCTTTTCATAGGTTGAGCTTGAGCAAAGATCAGATTACTTACGGTCTGCCGACAACGGACGTCCGGGACACTGTCCTTGGATTGTCTTGCCCCGAAGAAGTGGACTTCCCATGCCAGCCGCGCAAGTATCGAGCACACAGTGGCTACTGCAACAACGTGCAGAACCCCCGGTGGGGCAATTGCAATATCAAATACCTGAGGTTTCTACCTGCCGATTATGCTGATGGTAAGATAAACTTGTTTGTAGGTCCAAAAACTCCATTTTTATCATAATTCTGTCGAGGTTCTAACGATATATGTGCAACAGGTGTGAGCATCCCAAGACAGTCCGAGGATGGAAACGATCTTCCAAGTGCCCGTGATGTCAGTGTGGCCGTTCATCAGGATGCCGACCGACCTCATCAGTACATAACGTCCATATTGCCAGTGTGGGCGCAGTTTATTTACCTGGATTTGGCGTATACCTCCCAGGTAGTCAGCATGAATGGCCAGCGGATACGCTGCTGCAAAGTCAGCAGTGAGGAATTCCACCCGGAGTGCTTTCCAGTGCAGATCTCTGCGCAGGATCCATTTTACCAAAAATACAACATCGACTGCCAAGATTACATCCGCTCTTGCATGGGACCCAGAACTGGATGCACTTTAGGTAAGTGCAACTCAAAGATTTCCAAAATCAGGCATCAATAATCTTATAAGAAATCATAGCTTTCTTTTAGTGTCTCTGGAAAACTTGTTTTTACATATTAGGCGCGCGTTTTCAAAGTAAGGGCGGTTTGAAGTTTTAACATAAAATATTCCTGCTCTAGTTTTTCTGTCATGTTAGATAGGCTCTTTCACGCGAGAAGGGGTAATGCCAGCCAGATACGCTGATGGGCCCATTCAGAAAGGACTTGCCCAAAATTCCTTCAAAAATTGCTCCTTATACCCTCTGTGCATCCCGGTGTCGATTCTATCCCAGAGATGGAATGGTATTATACCCATATATGTCCTTAAATTACCAACTTGACTAATATAACAATTTATGGATATGTTCATGACTTCATGTATCTACTTGTTGAGGTGGTCACCATCCTCGTGTTTGACTCGAGTTAGGTAAAGGTTCTTTGCGGAGTGCAGGTAAGTTGTACGTCACGATGAACGCTTGAATTTGAAGACTCACGGTTATCGGACTACTAATGGTGTGCAAGTTCGGACTTCCCACCCTGGTGAAAAAACAATAGAAACCAATAGAGATTTCTATTCGTTTCTATTGTTATTTGGACACTTTATTGGTTTTAAAAGTTTTCTATGGTTCCTGTATTGACTTCTATTGGCTTCTATTGACTTCTATGGTTTGGCTGTATTGACTGAACAATAGAAAACAATAGAAAACAATAGAAAACCATAGAAAACAATAAAACCAATAGACATTTTCTATTCATTCCAATAGAAAACAACGTTCTAAATAACAATAGCAATCTCTATTGTTTTTTTGACCATGGCAGGTCGACCGCAAATTAAAGCGGTCTTGAAGAAGGTCGAAGTTTATACCGATCTCGGCCCGTACTTCACTTTATGGATTATTGTTGGCTATTGGACCACTTTGACTTTCTTAAATATTAACCCCCTGTGTCTGTAATCTTAAGTTGGAATCTTGACCAGTTCATTGCAGACTATTTGTTCGTGCTGATAACTTTTTACTCGCATAATGATGGTTGAATGCTGATTAACTGAATGCATGCAGGGCTGCATGCTGATGCCAATCTCGTTTCACCAAAGACTAGTTTTTTTGTGAATTGATATTGCTGCGAAGTAAAACGACCAGTGTGCCGTGCACGCTTAATTCTATGGGCGATTTGGCACAACCGGACCGTTCTAATGTTCAGTGGCATTTGTATCTAGTCACGTATAGTAGTAGATCGGCAACTGTCATGTCGGTTTTTGACACCTGCACTCACTGTCCCGTGTAACATTTTTTCAAATTTCTCATGTCATTCTGAACGAAATTCACTGATCAGAACGGTGGGTCAACCAGGTGGCCACTTTTCCGGGACATAGCGAGTGACCTAAATATGGAAATCGGATAATAATGCATCTAGAACAAATGAGTTAGATCAGCAAATGCTGCATGTGTTTCAGTTATTAGCATGAATTGCAAATGAAAGGTTGGAAATGAGATGGGGCAGTAATTAGAATCAAATCAAGCTTCTCGTACATATTAATCACATTATAGCTATGTTGACATTTTTTTCCAGTCCAATAATCTTCACTAAGTTAAATCCATAATCCATAATTCATGGAAATGTTAAGGTGGCAGAAAATGTATTGTGGAAACTGTTTAAGAAAAGTTTCATTTAAAAAAAAGATATTTTAAGTAAATACTCTGCTGAAATTGTTTTGTTGTAAAAACCTGCATTTTGCTACATTAGTTGGTTTATTAAACAAGTAAAGTACAATTTTCTTGCAGTTAAGTAATGCCCTTAACTGTAATACAACTGCAAGTTTACCTCAAAATGAATATTTGCAAGTTATTTTTAGTTGAGAACTTATATTAAAATACTATATTTTAAGCTTTGAAAATATTATTTCTTGGGTAAAATGTGCAATCTATTGAAATTTCGTGTACATTTTCTTTAAGTTACAGAAAAAAGAAATGTAATAAATTACTGCAAATATCATTATCTTTTCTTCTCTTTTCGATGTTTTATTTATTTAGAATTGCAAACGTCAAACATACTAAAATAAAGAAAAACTAAATGCAAAAAAAAAAAATTAGACCAATCTCATTTTCATGGATTCCATCGCTAATTAGATTTTGTAAAAAAATAAGAAGTTTGCTTTTCCATGACCCTTTAAAATTGTGAAATTTAATTGTCTCATCCTTTTAATGGTCTATAAAGTTGTTAACCTAATCCAGACTCTTGTAAGTTCCAGTTTTTTTAAAGGCAGGATGTAGTACCTTTTTTACCTTTTTTTGGCATTGCCCTATTTTTTCACAAAATCCTTATAATGGTCGTTTGCATTAACCTGATTTAAACAAACTTGTTTGCTTATTGAAAATGCATAACCCCGGCCTCTTGCTTTCACTTTTCCTCTTTCAATACAGAAAAAAAAAGGATTCAATTTACTTTTGCCCTCGTTGCCCTCGTTATTGGCATGTTCACTTTAGATTATACCTTTCAGATGTTACCATTCATTGGATGGCTTCTTAATTATACTTTAATTTCATGAAATTGTTTTTTGTATTGTTTTTTTTACCCCTTTTTTTTGCCAAGGCTAGAGAAAATGAATACTATAAAAAATTCCATTGTTTTTGGACTGCAAATGAAGGATCCTGAGAATATTTTTTTGAAACGAGTCACTAAGTAGGATTTGTGGTGAATCGTGAATCTTAATTGGAACATTGTTTATGTTACTTGCTATTTATTATGTTCAGATTTATTTTCTTAACAAAATAAATAAAGCATGGATCGACTGTATTAATATCCTCGCAAATATGAAATATAGCCTTGCTGAGTCTTTTATTTTCAAATTACTTAGGGCCCAGAGAGCAAGTCAACCAGGTGACAGCATTTCTGGATGCTTCGACCGTGTATGGGTCGTCCGAAGAGGAATGCCAACAGCTCCGTGCCTTTGATTCTGGTGAGTTGAACCATTTTATGGATTGGATATATTATTTTGTAAATATCCAGTTGGCGAATTGTTCACACTTCTTCCTTATTTTAGGTTTGCTGAAAATGCAGTTTGCTAATGGTAGAAAGGGACTTATGCCGCAAGAAGCGAATTTTGAAGACTGCAGGAGCACAGGAAAGTTTAGGTGCTTCAAAGCTGGTGAGTAGATCAAAGGATTGACTAGTATTTCCAAGTTGAAATTTTTATTTGCCTTATGTCTGGTTGTTTTACCACTAATTGGCTAATTAAGCGATTGCCATAATTTTAGGTGATTATCGCGTTAATGAAAACGCTGGCATCGCAATTCTGCAAACTATTTGGGTACGGGAACATAATCGACTCGCTAAACTTTTGCACGGAATAAACCCTCATTGGACTGACGAGGTTATATTTCAAGAAGCTCGCAGGATTGTCTCTGCAGAAGTAAGGCTAATTTTTAGAACATTTATGTACTTAGAAGTCTTCAAGAGTTCATAATAATATTTTCGTTCAGATTGAAATTATTATTTTAACTTTCTCACATTTTTCATTATTATTATTTTGTACTTGTATGATTTTTTATGTATAAACAAGGGGAAGAAACATTTTTTGCCTATAAAATTCCATTTTGGAAATATGAAAATCGTTTATGACAAGGATAAATTTTTAAATGGGACAAATTTAATGTTATTGTTCCTTCGACAAATGAATGCAAATGTAATCTACTGGGTGGTCCAAAAGTAATTTATATGAAGGAATTGCATGTGTATTACAATGTATTTTGTGGGGCAAAATGCATATGGAATTCAGTGGCAAAATGTTTACTTGTTAAAGGATGTTACATCCGTTTCATTTTAGCAGTTGCGACCCCTATTACAAATGCTTCACCGCACTACACATAAGCTTTACTGCAATGCTTCACACATAAGCTGCACTGCAATACTCAATTCACACATAAGCTTCACTGCAATACTTCACACATAAGCTTCACTGCAATACTTCAGACATAAGCTGCACTGTAATAATTCACACATAAGCTTATTTACTGCAATATTTATACATAAACTTCACTGAAATACACAAATTTGGAGGCACAGACCAAGGAATCGTGAAATGTCCCCTAAAATGATGGCCAGGTCACATTTCTACTCGTTAATTCCACGACCGCTTCGGCCGATCGGAACTATACTGTATTTCACTCATCGCTAATATTTTGTGGTGTATTTTGATATTAAGAGAGGTAGAATAACATCGTTTCTTGCTAAGAATATGTCTTTACACTTGTTTTACTTTCACAGATCCAACATATAACATACAATGAATTTTTGCCCATGGTCCTGGGCGAAGCACTTCTTCATCGCTATGGCCTGAAACTTAAAACAAGTAATCATTACAATGGCTACGACATCAACATCAACCCTGGGCTTTCCAATGCAGCAGCCACTGCTGCATTCGCCTTTTTGCATTCCATGATTCCATCCACATACGATCTTTACGATTCCACGCATTTGAAAACAGGCGAAAAACTGCTAAGTTCAACTTTCTACACTCCGAACGATTTGTATGATCCCAGAAAATTCGACCAATACCTCACAGGGATGGTCAACCAGAAAGTCCAGTCGGAAGACGAATTTGTGACCCGCGAACTAACCACACGTTGGTTCGCTAACTCGTCGGGCGTTGGACTGGATTTGGTGTCGCACGTCATCCAGCAGGGCCGTGATCACGGCATCCCCGGTTATGTCAAGTGGAGAGAATTCTGCGGTCTACCCTTGGTGCAGAGTTTTGACGATTTGCAAGACGTAATGACGCAGGAATCCATTGTTAGGATCAAAGCAATCTATAAGTAAGTATGATTATAAAAATTTAAAACTTAGATTTCCATGAAAAAAAATCCAAAAACTTTGTGTTTTTTGCCAACTCATAGACATGTTTCTGACGTGGATCTGTTTACCGGTGGAGCGGCCGAAGTTCCGAGCAAAGGTGCAGTCGTCGGACCGACTTTCGGTTGCCTTCTGGCACGGCAGTTTTATCATCTGAGACGTGGGGACCGCTACTGGTACGAAAACGATTTACCACCATCTTCATTTTCAAAAGGTAAGGCGGCTTTGTTTCTAAACGCTGAAACAAGCCTGGAGAAATGTACTAAAGCATGATCGTTTCACATTAACGCGGTTGCAGAGCAGTTAGCTGAATTACGGAAAGTGACGCTCGCCCGGGTCATTTGCGACAACTCCGACGGCGTGTATTCCGTCCAACCGAAAGTGATGTTTGAGGCAGATCCATTTCTGTGAGCAGTGTTTGCAGTAGATCGCTTTATTTAATTAAACCGTTTGCTGATGGCGAACATTTTAACTGTTTTAGAAATGCGTTCATGGAATGCCATGGAGACGCATACCAGTCGATGAATTTGAAAAAATGGAAAACACGTAAGCAACTCCAGGATTAATATCAAAAAGCACCGAAAGCAATAAATGCGATATTGTTTTGTTTTGTTTTTCTCATGATATGTAGTAACCACCAATTTTGTGATACCGAGCAACATAATTCAAGAATCCGTTGAACGAGGGAAGAGACAGGTCGGCGATTTACGTTTGGACGAATTCCGCTTGTTTTCGGAAAGTAAGTCCAAGTTTTTTTAAAAATAAAAATAGTGTGTGATTGCTTGAATTCCTTGCTCATTCCTTTAGTCCTTTTATTTAGGTTGATATTAAAAAGCAGGTTTTTTTTTCTTTGAAATGAACATAAAAGTGCTGGACACCATGACAAAAATATCATGTTTCTTGTAATTGAAGTTATCAAATGCTATGAAATTAGAATACAGAATTTTGCACTGCTTTACAAGCTTATCGTTTATTTATATTTTATGAAACTTTGCCATTTTTGTTGTTTAGATGCCTTTGTCGACGATAAAAGCCCCCATGGAACAAGTTCCGCTCTCCTTCGGCCCAAACGCCAGGCCATTCAGATCGCAAACAGTTCACTCATCCTCCAGTTTGCAACGCAGCGATTCATCAGCAACTTCATGCTCGAGTAAGTTTTAAAAGAGATGAAAGCCTGTCTTGAGTGAGCCCTAAGAACACTCGATTCCATTGTGCTTTTACGTTTTTAGACACCTGAAAGACGTTGAGTCCAACAAAAACGTGACGCTGCAAATGCAGGATCTCATGAACATTCTCCCGAACATCGACATCTCTGAGTTTGTGGACATTCCGCAGGTGTTTGAGTGCGACGAACAGACGTTGCCTTGCGATCACACATCCAAGTTTCGCACATTCACCGGCTGGTGCAACAACCTGGAGAAACCGAGCAGAGGAAAAACGTTTACGGTCTTTCAGAGGTTAACCACACCCACTTACGATGATGGTACGTACGTGGTTCCAGTGATTAAATTGTAAAATTGTTTTTATGTTAATTTTTTTTTGCTCAAACACTTGTTTCTTTTATTCCAGGTTTGAGTACACCAAGATCCCGGGGAGTGAGCGGTTTGTCCTTGCCTTCACCACGGATGGTCAGCACGATGGCTCACCCTGACGTCAGCGAGCCCCACGTGCGATACACCTTGATGGTGATGCAATTTGCTCAGATACTGGATCACGATCTGACCTTTACACCAGTTCACACAGGTAGGCCCCAAAGCTTTTTTTTAAATAAATGACAAGCTTCATGATGTTAAAGAATACTTATCGTGGCTTTTTCTTAGGGTTTAACGGCGCTCTGTTGGACTGTCGCAGCTGTGATTCGGCCCAGACCGTCCACCCCGAATGTTTCCCCATCCCTGTGCCCATGAACGATCCCTACTTCCCGCCCATTAATGCCACCGAGAAGATGGAGCGATGCCTTGCGCTGGTGAGGTCGCTTCCCGGCCAGCTTACCATGGGTGAGTCGAATTAGAATTTGTAAGTGATGCGGTTTTGAATTAAGCGAAACCGTGCAGTTTTAACGATTCCAAACTCTTTAAAAATAGGTCCTCGTCAGCAAATCAACCAGGCCACCGCGTTTGTTGACGCCTCAGTGGTGTACGGTTCCGACGTTTGTGCGGCCCGCGAATTGAGAGCCTTCACAGGGGGGCGTCTGAATTCGACGTCACAGTCTGCTCCGGCAAAAGAACTGCTACCTGAAACGGTGAAAATCAAGGAATGTCGAGCACATCACGGGATATGCTTTAAGGCCGGTTAGTCTAACTTTGCATTATTCTTACGTTTGCATGAACATTGAAACATCGTTTCAATTGTTTTTTTCAAGGGGACGAACGGCCCAGCGAGCAGCCCGGACTCACTGCGATTCACACGAGCTTATTGCGTGAACATAACAGAATTGTCGGTCGCCTGGCTCAAATTAATCCGCAATGGGATGATGAAACTTTATATCAAAATGGTCAGTACCGTTTTCCAGAATTTTATTCGATTACATCATTAGAGCAACTTTTTAATTTCTCACTCTCGCCAATTTCAGGTCGGCGCATTTTTGCTGCCATGTTCCAGCACATCGTGTTCAAAGAGTTCCTCCCACGCGTGCTCGGTTTTAGCGCCATCCGCAAGTTCGGCCTCACTTTGGTGAACGAGGGCTACTACGATAACTACGACCCCACGTGTAACCCTTCCATTTTCAACGAGTTCTCATCTGCAGCCTTCCGCTTTGGACACAGCCTAATCAAGCCCTCTATTCCTCGTCTGGACGCTTTCTTCAACACACTGGAGCCGCTGCCTCTGCGCCACCGCTTTTTTATCTCGGACGACTTGTATCAACCAGGTATGATCGATGAGCTGTTGCGCGGACTTGCCACGGCCAGCATGGAAACCCTCGATCCCTTCATCACCAGCGCAGTCACCAACCACCTGTTCGAGGAGAAGAGGGACAAGTTCTCGGGCATGGACCTCATTTCCCTGAACATCCAGAGGGCCAGAGAGCACGGCATCGCCACCTATAACCAAGTGCGCCAGCTGTGCAACTTCACTAGAGCCAACCGATTTGAAGATCTCTCCAGAGAGGTTTCGCAAATTTCCATCCAGAGGCTGAAGTCCATATACGCGTAAGTTAACCCCCTTTTCAGAATGAGATTTCATTATTTAAAAACTAGCCGTTATTCGTATGGCATAATTGACAGTGTATCGCATTTCTAGGCATCCAGACGACATCGATCTTTTTACCGGTGGAATGCTGGAGAAGGCGCTCCACGGAGGAGTCGTCGGACCCACCTTCGCTTGCGTTATCGGAAAGCAGTTTCACCTGCTACGGCACTGCGATCGCTACTGGTACGAGAATGCCAATCCTCTCATCCGATTCACGGAAGGTACGTGAACATCACTCGAATTTTGGGAAAGCAATTCAATGTGCCACACGTTCCTAACGATGTCATGCCACGATTTTTTGGCCAATTTTAGCTCAACTGTCAGAGATTCGAAAAGCCAGCCTCGCCAGAATCATTTGCGAGAACTCCGAGAGCATCGATTCGATACAGCGTTCGATCTTCGATTTGACAGATGCGTTCTTGTAAGTTTGCGAATGATTTGCGGGCATAATTTTTTCATAGCGTAATAAGGACAACTTTTAACGCATTTTTAACCGAACAGAAATCCCAGGGTTCCGTGTCAGACTCTGCCTTTTGTTGATTTGGAATTGTGGAAGGAAAGAGGTAATTTGAGAATTTCAGTTAAAAAGCATTTTTTTTTAAATGTATTTGTTCAGAAACATAGAATTTTGATTTAATTGCAGTGACGTGCAGCGTCGGTCCTGTCACCATTAACATCGGATTGGCCGAACGTGTTTCACCTTGTGTTATGTGCACTTGTACGAAGGAAGGGGTAAGTGTTCACATTTGTACGAATGAGGAAGGGATAAACAGTTTAAAAGAACAAAAATTTCAGTTGTTTATTGTGAAATACTATAATGCTTCTTTTGATGAAAGTATTTTTTAATGGAAATTGTAGTTGCCAATATTACAAACAAGCACGTTTCTGCTTTTTCAGCCTTTGTGCCAGTCGTTGAAGATTACCGATTGCAGCACGCTGGCTTCAAAATTCTCTCGTGGGGCCATCCTCCGTGACCACGTGTGCAAGGTGCAGTGCGCCTATGCCTTCCGTACACTACCCGACGTCAGCTCTGATGATGGCCTTCTCAGTATACGAACGCCTTGAGGGCGAGCTCGACAACTGCAAACCCGGTTAGACGTAATTCACCGATCTTGCTTTTCCTCGATCTTCGGTCCCCCCTTCGTGCGTTTGACGTACGAGAGCCCCGCTTCTAGATCCTCCCTCAGCCGCTGTTTATACGCTTTTGACCACAGACTCGCAAGCTGTAAGGGCGCTCGCAGGCCGGCGTCTCGAGAGCGCCTTCGAAGTGGACGAGCCACTCAAAGAAACTGGATCATAAATATCGGCAGTGCTTAGGTAGCATGTCAGCCAAAGGTACGGGGAGTTTGCACACTAAACAGCAGGGGTTATTTGGGTTCGGGTGATAGGTTTCACTTCATTTCTAAAGCGCTACTAGATGGGTTTCGACTGAATCGGTCATGTTTTGAAACGTGCATAAAAAGAAAAGCAATTATTCCTTGTAATTGCGACTGGAGTCAGGTGGACTACAATACAAATATATGTACAAATTACCAGTGTTATCTTTGTTTGCATAAGTTGAGGGAAACTTCAAGAATGACATCACTTGTTTTAGGGCAAAAACTTAAGAAATCCAGAGGTAATACCTGTTAATGCATTGTATCAATGTTAATAAGAACAATTATATTCCAGTTAAAAAAATGTTTTGCCTTTTTAAGCTAAAATCGCTGCAGACATGCGGTATAACCATATTGCCGTATGGCAGTGGTTCGTAAACTTTTTGGTTGCAGAAACCTTGCTTTTTCTCAAAAAATACATGGTACAACTATCCACCAAGCTCGTTCGGGAGACCCAGGTTCGATTCCTTGGTCAGCCACCGTGACTGTAGTTTTCCTGTTATTGTCAGCACAGATGCCAGGATAGTTCCTCTAAAAATCAGCCATGACCGTGCACCTTACTATTTTGAACAACTGAGCCCAACGCACATCCCATTTCATCATGAAGGTATCGTGTATGGGTCACCGATAATATTTTTAAATTAAAAATATTATCGGTATTTAAAAAAATATGCATGAATATCTTAAATTTCATTGCATTAAACCACCTCGGGAGTTTTGGATTTCACAATGGTAGAGATATCTCACAATGTGATTGTCATATTTGAACATTCCCTCGTGATGCTTGCATATTTTGCCATAATGTTATATTCTCGATTTCCCACTTGATCCAGACTTCAAAACTGGCCGAACGAGTTTGCTTTCAGTTTGGTTAATTTCGGTGCTTTAAAGCTACTTGCTTAACCTGTTTTTCATACCGCACGTTGGTTTCCGACAGTCGTGTTTTACAAACTTGTCGGGGTTGCGGCTCTGCGTGAAGTTTAAATTCTTCTTTGTTTCTGGGGATGTGGTTACGAGCGAATGGAATGGCAAAAATGGGAACTAACGAAATGTGAGGAAGCAAAGCGGGAGGGTGGCATGTTGCTTAGATTCATTGCGTTTTCCACTTGCGCGACAATAACGACATTTTTTTGTATATACAAGTATTATTTTACTTCAAAGGTATTTTTTTACAACTTTCTGCATTTATCATAAAACAGATTTTAGCAGTTTTGCGTGCTGGCTTGATATTTTTTAAACTTCGAACGCTACAAAAAGTGTGCTTGCGCAGTCCAATAATTTAGTGCATCTTTCGAAGGATCGTGTTTGTGTTGCCTGAGCTCATTTGTTCGTCATGTTGATGGAATACGATCCAGTATTTGGGTCCTGCTGCATTTTGAAGTGGTCAGTTGACAGCCCAAACGGACGCAAAATCATGTTCCCGAGATCCTTGAGTTTTCCTGAAAATCAAAGCCAAATTATTGCTTTAGAAATGTCTTTGATTTATGAGATAATTCGTATCCGGGGCTTGTTAGTTTTGTTTCATGATTTTCAATTGAGGCAAGCAGGCAACCATCTTGACTCTGGGACTACTTACCTAACATTTCGGTTTTAAGTTTTTCGTTCCTCTCTTTTATTTGTTCAGGCAGCCTCTGAAATTAAAATAAGAGGAAACGAAAAAGTTGATAAAACCAAAGATGGCGACAAATTGAAACGAACTAGAAAATACAGGTTGGTACTTGCCGCGCATGCTTCCAAAGCTGTTGGGTTGCGAGGTTCCAACTCCAAAACTTTATTGTAGTCTGCCAGTGCTTCATCCAATTTTTCGTTTTTTTCATACAGTAATGCGCGCCGGAGGATTGCTCTCAAGTAGTTTGGATTATATTCTAGAGCCTTCGAACAATCCATTACACCTTCCTCTTTTTCCTCCTATAAGCAGTGGTAAGTATAATATTTATTGGGCATCTGCGGATTCGTTTAATTTTTTCATAGAATGCCGAAGGGATTACCATATACACAAAGCAAGCGGCTCTGTTGGAATAAAGGATGGCTCGTTCATTGCCACAAGAGTAAGGGCAGATACGCAATGCATTCGTGTAAGCTCTGGCTGCTTCTGGATATAAACCATTTGCAAAAAGTTCGTTTCCTTCGATTTTCAACTTGTTGGCAGCATCTCTCCTATGCTAAAAATAAATCGGGAATATAAAGTATTTTAAGCTACTTATAGAATACAATTTCCAAAAAACATTGAGTATGAGACTAGGCAAATTACGTGTTGAATGGGTTGCTTGTGTACAATTTTGTCAAAATGTACCGGGCCATGATCAATTCAACACCACCTTTAATAGAATATGCATGGTGTTGCCTAAAAGATATTTCGTTTGCACATAACATAAATAATTTTTCGTAAACATTAGCATGCCCTTAGTCAAATATTGCCATTTTTTCAAAATTCAATTTTATTTCGCATACAGTTTAGTTTGCAAAAATGCTATATTGTGGGGGGGAAGGGTTGCCTGAAATGGATAACTCAACACTGTGTGGCGACCCTCACATCACGTGGCATTACTAGGCCTTATCACCATGCAGGCATAGTAAGGCGTAGTAAGTCTTGACCCACATGGTAGCACACTCTAACCACGTGGTCACTGCTATTTTACCTTTGTTACAATAATCAGTTTTAACTATAGATTTTGATATTTTTTTCCAATGTATTGTAACAATAACTGTAACTTGTAATAAAAGCAACTGTTCCAGCTCTACTCCAGTGTAGAACTGGAGTTCCAAACAACCTCCAAAACTGCATGGTCACAACCCAAAATCAATATCCATAATGCATTGCTAACCAATATATATATATCATACCAATTTGTCTTCTGGCGATAAATCCTTCTCAATTAGTTTTAATTCTTCCTCGTCTATGAACCAGTCCAAAGTTTTATCGACCTCGATGTCACATTCTGCTGCACATTCTTGGCTCTCATTTATTTCACATTTGCTGGCCAGTTTGGAGGCGATGTCCTCATCTTGGGCATCGGTCACAGATTCACGTTCTTCAGAAGTAATACTGCTACTGGCTTCTTCAGATGTCGTATTTTCTTCGTTGACATTCTTTGTGTTTTCTGACAGTTTTGGAACGTTGGTCTCATGAGCGGAAGCCATTGCAAACGCGTATTCAAAATTAATTATTTAGTAAGGGAAGACGCGTTAAAGAAAGCAAAAATGAAAGAACTACGATTAACACACGGCTCTGTAAGTATCTTATCGCGCAATTTTCTTGACCCAACAGTCGTAATAATTCAGGCAAATAATCTCACAATCACAAATCACGCGTCTTTAACCCAGTTATATCGCCATCTTGGAATCGTCTGTCGCTCTATAGGCCCGACTTTATACAACGTAAGCCGACAGCCGGAAGAGGCTTTGTTATCAACTTAAGCCGATGATCGACAGAAGGTAAGCTGACACGCTGAAGTAGCCGACTAATAAAACGTAAGCTGACAGCCGAAAGACCTAAGCTACGTAAGCCGAACGCTGAGAAGGCTCAACCATAAATAATAGGTACAGGGTGTCATGAACACGTGCGGGTAATTTCAAATCGCGAAACTCAAAAAACTTTCGGTTTTATCCGTTTTTCGGGAAATTATCCAGCTGGAAAGCGCCGCGGAAGTATGTTTGCATATCTTTTTAGCTAGACAATTCAGCAAACGTGAGTATTGACTATTAACGTTGATAGGGTCAGTGTGCCCAGCACGTGGTGCCATAGCCCATATAAGGACCAGGGTTATTAGAAGAAGGACTAGCAGCCGGCCACTGAATATGGCGCCCTCTCAGAGGCAGAGAAAAGCAGATCTT
>JAQGBW010003132.1:0-17232 GCA_034698625.1 Julus scanicus
GTGACGTTTTTCTTCAAAAAATTAAGTTCCGCCTCGACCGATGGACGACGTCGGTCGAGGCATTGTGAACCAGGCATTACAGGTATGCCCAAATTTACCACAAAAAAAATTGATGTTTTCATCATAGAGCAGGTTATTTTATTCAAAACCAGCTTTTTATTTTATTTAGTTGAAATAACATAGAAAAACAAACATTTAACGCCATTTTGCGTGCCATGAGTAGAAACACAGAACTTCGATTACTTCGACTACTTACGTATTTAAATAAATTACACTAATGTTTTCCCAAATGTGTTTGATAAAAGAAGAAAAAATGCACATTTGCACTTTTTTAAATTCCTTTCTAGCGAGTAACATCATTTTAAGAACAAAAATATATATAGTTATATTTCAGACATTTTTAAAAAGTTAATCGATATTTTTTTTTTAAATCATGGCATGTTACATATATTTTGTATTAAGCATGGCTCGTATAATACAGGTGACAAACTGTCTATATATACACTTAAGTGCAAAAAAATCGACTCACCTGCATGAATCAAGTAAAAATGTTTTTCTCAACAACCAAATGTCTGATTTAAAATCGGGAAAATGTGTGTTGTAGACAATTTATCCCTCTTTATAAATCGCCTAATTTTCATAAAATTCCTGATGCATCTTTGAGGCGAAAAATGTTGAACTCAAACCCAAATTTTCATTATTTATGCCACAAGCATTGTTGTGCCCCTGTGGCTGTAAATGTTTCTGAATGCAATTTTGATTTCTCCAGAGAAATTCAGCAGAAATTCTTTTCACACTAGGCGAATTATAAACAGGAATAAATTGTCTACAAAACACATCTTTCCGATTTTAAATTGGACATTTGTTTGCTGAGAAAAAAATCACATTTTTACTTGATTCATGCAAGTGAGTCGATTTTTTTGCACTCAAAAGTAGTAAAATATACACATTTTTATTCAAAAAATGGCGTTTTAAAAATTACTTTATTAAACAATCATGATTACAACTTGTGCACTAGCTGCCAAAATTATGCAATAGCACAAATGCGTGTAAATTAAAGACATTAAAAAAAATTAAAGCACAATTTGAAGAGCTATCTATGAACTGTAAAAGCGTTTAGCTGCAATTGTTATTATTTATCGATTCATATAGAAATCATGCAACATTTAATTTAAACAAAAATAGCTGCATTATGAAATAAGATGCCGATAAGTCATCATCTCAGCTGCTGTCAAGGGCCTTGCTTCTTGATGAATGCGTCTGATTGGAAAGTTGTTGTTAAATCGCTGCCTTGAATTTGGAATTTTAAGCTCCCGGTTTGTGTTGCCACAGTTAATGTCATTTTGCACGAGTGACAATTTGATTTCTAGCTCTGAAGGATGCTCAGCTGCGGGCTGCTCTATCGGGGCAGTGTTATCATCCATATCCGGGACAACTTGCAGTGGAGTAGACATAACAGATATAGATTTCCTGTATAGATATTTCAACAAAAAATGTTATGTAGCTGGTCGAAATTAAAACACTACCAGTAATTAAATTGGCGAACTATCCTTACATTGCCGTTATGGTTGAACCGAGGGTATCCAAAACTTGGGAAGCAGTCAGTCGTTGTTGTGGATTCAATACCAATAATTTCTGAATAAGTATGGCCATACTATCAGACACCTGATTATCTCTAAATTTAAGAAATTTTCTAATTAAAATACTGTGTATAGCAAAGTAATATGAATTTGTATCCACTTACATAGGAATTGTAAATTCAGCTGCTTTGATTTTCCGAAATAGTTCTTGAGGATTACTATCGTAGAATGGAAACTGGCCATACAGCATGGTGAATAATACCACGCCCAAAGCCCACATATCGCTCGGTTTCCCCAAATATGGTCTTCCTGTAATTTACAAACAAATAATGCACTGATATCAAGATTGATACAACTTTAGATTGATTTAAGCCTTTTTTAGGATTGCAATTGTTAAATTTACCACTTAATACATCTGGACTGATATATGCCGGACTCCCACGTTGGTCTTTTAATAAGTCAGTTTCGCTAACCAAATGTTTTCCTAGGCAAAAATTCGTTATGATCACCCGTCTCGTGCTTTTGTTTAAAACCATGTTCCCAAGTTTTAGGTCACGATGCACTATGTTTTTCTAAAAAAAAAAATATATATATGTAAAAAATCAGACATTCAAATGACATTGTATAGTGCAGCAAAAAGGACCAATATCAAATTATTTTGGTCATTTTTAATACCTTATGCAAGCTTTCAACCACTCTCACTATATCATAAAAAATGACAACGGTTTCACGTTCGGACAGTTTCTTTTCTTGTATGACGTACTCCTGGAGATTGTCCAAATTTGAATTTTGCGAGCTGAATTCGTGTGCGCTAAGGCAATCCAAAACCAAACACAACCTGTTTTTCACTCTGCCTGTGTAAACTCCTTCTCCATTTGGCAATTCTTTTTCCTCTAATGCCACATCCTGAAAATTCCAAGTAAAATATTGACTGAATCTATTTTGTTGCATAAAACAACTGACAATTTCTTTTGAATAGTCAACCCACTTTAAACAATCCATGATGATGTACAACACCATCTTGATTTTTCAGCAGTGACAACAAGGAATATTCGGTGTGCAACAACATTTTGCCTTGACGATCATCTTGGGTTTCAATTTCTTGATCTTGTAATGTGAGGATCTTAAGGGAAAATTAAGTTAGATTCTACGATAAAGGCTACAGTCAATGCAAAATTGTAAACTAGGTTTTGACATCTTATCTCAATGTACCTTAAGCGAAAAGTATAAATCTGTTCCTTCTTTACGCGCTAAGCATTGGACAATACTTCTGACTGGAGAGCTGCCAAGTCTTGTACCTGCCACATAAAACAAAACAATATTTAAACTGGATTTTGGTGGATATTTAACATTGGACAAACACACGTTTGCCTCAACATTGTATAATCTTACCAAGAAGATAAGGCCCAGCCCTTTTCATTATCTTAAGATTAACAGGTGATCCATCTTTCGGCAAAGTGCGTCCAACGGAGGTGGCAGTTGTACTTGTTTCATCTTCAAGTTGATTTGATTTTGAGAGGACACTTTGTGGACGAACGATGCGGACTTTCCTAGGCCTTTCGTTCTCATCTGAACCTTCGAGTGGTCTTCTACTCATTTTCTTCCGTTGTTTCTTACATTTTTACTTTTGATTTGGGTTATATATCTAGCTTCCTTGCGCCACTAGTGGTCACCCTCATTAACTTCCACCTTTTTCCAGAACAATTTCACAACATTGCGCCACAACTTTTATCATCGATCACCTGTTTTTAAGAGCAAACTTCGTTTCTCATTTCAATAGAATTTGTCATGGCGTGTTGCATTCTGGATGATGGTTTATCAGTGATGTTGGAGCGTGCATCCATTTTCCCTATTTACGGAGTCGGAAAAAGGACATGTTCGCAACCGCTAGTACAGCTTGGGGAGTGAAACTCTGCAGGTTACTCGAGGAGTGTGGCACCCGAAATTGAAAAGATATACATATTTGCTAGTTGTTTTTTTTTACAGTAAAACTGTAAAATATTTGCACAATTCCATTCCAATTATCAAACAAATTTTAACATTGATAATCTTTTAAGTCTTACAGAACTCTCCAAAATAAAATATTTAAAAAAATTATAAAAAAAAAATAATCTAATTTTGTTAAGTTTTTTATTTTTAAAGGTAATTCTAAATTGATGAACATATAACGGCCGATTAGGAGATTAATCGCGGTGATACCCACCAAAAATGGTGTTTAAGATTTAAAGGAAGGGCTTAAACCTGACTTGACCTTATCTGATGGTGATTTTGAGGAAATTTACGTTAAGTTTTTTTAAAAGGGATTATAATCTTGCAAACTGATGAAAATTTAACGGTCGATTAAGAAAATGACTGTGGTGCAGCCCTCCAAATATAATGTATTCTACGCAATTTAGTTTGATATCATGAGGTATTATAAAAGCACAGAGTCAGTCAGAACCCTCAGATAAGTGATTTTTAGGACATTATCGTTCAGTATTTTAAAGGAAGTGAGTGTCTTGGATTCAGGATTAGACTTGGTATAAAAAAGTGGACAGGTGGGCGCCAATTATGAATTATAATTATTAATACAAAAAAAATATTTCATTCATATATACATGGATATGAAAATATAGGGAAAATATTCATGTATTATACTACAAAGGGTTATTCAATGACACTATGAGTCTCAGCTATAATATACAGTAAGTACTTGGAAATCATACACAATTTTATTCATGGCCTTCGATGATTCTGTAGTAGGTCGGATGTCATAATGTCAATCATTTGATAAGTATTTTTGGATCACATGCGAGACATAATAGCAGTGTCAATTCACGTCAAATATCACTAATATTTCATGTGTGATAACCTATTGAACGCAAATTATTATTAGGTTTTTTGAATTGTTATATTCATTTCACTTCTCTAATGATACCGCATATGAAGAGGAAATTTAGTAGCACGTGATCTAAAAAGTTATAGAACGTGAACGTAGATGTATTACGAGACTGTATGATGATTGCGATATTTGATATAGGGTGAGCGAATTTTAATTATAATATTTATATGTAATCTTACTTACATTATACTGTACATATAGGACTATATGCTATTTTCTCAGAATATAAAAAAGGACTCAATGGCATACCACTATTATAGCAAGATAATTTTCTCCAGGGCTGTTTTGAAATCCTGCGATTTCGTTGAGGAAAAGTAATGGAAATGACTAAAAACAAATTTAATCGAATTTGACACAGTGTTTTTACACGAGTTTTCCAAACATGTAGAATGGCAATAGACATTTGTTATCAAATTTATATTTTAGATAACCATCTATTTGCGCACGAGAGCATACAGTATCTGAAATATGTCACACGCTACTTGTATTTGTTGAAAGACATGGATTGAAATGCTGTTAGCTATCTTGATTTGTCTATCATAGCTAGATCTTCAAATCTTGACATTATAAACAACGTTGACAATATGTAATTATCTTGACATTTTCATTACCTAATTGAATATTTCGGTTGATGGACATTGTCAGGGTTTATTACTAAAATAAATATTTTATTATGGTCACAAAAACTTGATATGTCAATAATTGTGCTGTTGTTGCATAAAAACATATAGAAAAACCTGTCTATTGCATTACTTCAACATTTTTATCCAATAACACTGTCTGAAACACTTGTCATTACATCTTCTGTCTTAATTTCCCGATATATGCATAATGAAAACATGACAAGTTCACATGTCTTGGGCATGACAGTCTTTTCTTTGACATGGTCTATTCTCATGGAAACCACAATCATAACGTTGGTCCTCGCATCAATGAACAATATTGTACATGGTTCTTTAGAGGGACGTCGTAATTTTATAGCGTGGGCATGAAAAGGTGGCATTTCATTTGTTGAAGTGGATAACGTTCATCGCACGGTTGCCATGACAACGGGTATTTCTTCAAATGGATGCTTACGCATAATTACATCACGTACATGTAAACTATATATTACACTGTGCACCATTTTTTTCATTGAAATAGTTTTTGTGCTTGGCACCATACACAACTGACATTTCGATTTATCTTAACTTCATTGTGAATATCGATGGAATGTTGAATCCTGTCAAACAATCAATATATACTATGTGCTATTTTCTACAGGATTTTGAGTGTCTCTTAGTACGACACATGCCACTCAATGCCTAACACAGCTTTGTGAATTAAAAGCCAGTCTATTTTCGGGTTTAACCTTGAATATACGCAATTCGGATATAAAATATCAATGGCTTTTCAAGTGCAACGATTTTTGCGACGTACATTAAACGCCATGAAAACGGAGACGTGAAAAGTGGTTATCGCAAAGGTTTCGACCTTTGTCAAATTGCGCATTTCGACAAATTGGTGCTTGTTTTTTAAACGCCTTCCCGCCACAGGGGCGGAACTGGGGCTCGTACCTTCCTGACATTGGGCAAGTGGCCAATAGGAAGAACAGCAGAAAGTAGCAACAGTTCATTTGCACTCTCTTAAAAGGTAAATAGCACGCTTAATAAGAGAGCCAGGAAAGCGCTTTTCTGTTCATTTTAAGAGGCGATATTATACAGATCGTCACGTGTAATTCTCAACATTATCTTTTGGGTTTTTAATCCCACAAAGTTCGAAACTCAACAAAAATGAAGACCTTATTGACAGATATAGAGGAACTTCCTCTGCCTGCAATAGCAGATCCTCTGAAATTGAACAAGGTAAGAGTTTTGAAATAACATATGCCAGCACTATGTGAATTTTGTTTTGTTTTTTCATACGAAATATATATAGTATATTAAAAAGTTGACGAAAATGTTATGAAAATTCAACGTGAAATTTTCGGTATAAATTCAAAATTTCATCTAAACGCATGCTAAATATGTAGTTTAATTATGGCATATACGAAACGTTTTTTTATATTTCTATTAAATAATCAAAATTAAAATGTTTTTTTCTACATAAAATGTAGTGAAAAGTTCACGAAAATGTTACAAAAATCCTGCTTGAAATTTTCGGTACAGAAAATTTCGCATGCTGAATTTGTAGTTTAATTTTGGCATATACGAAAGATTTTTTAAAAATTTTTATTAAATAATCATGATTAAAATGGTTTTTTTTCTACAGAAAATGTAGTAAAAAGTTTACAAAAATGTTACAAAAATCCAGCTTTAAATTTTCGGCACAGAAAATTTCATCTAAACACATGCTGGATTTGTAGTTTAATTATGGCATCTACGAAAAGTTTTATTATTTTTATTAAATAATCATGATTAAAATGTTTTTTCTACATAAAATGTAGCAAAAAGTTGACGAAAATGTTATAAAAATCCAGCTTGAAATTTTTTGTGCAACTGTACAGAAAGAAAACTTCATCTAAACACATGCCGAATTTGTAATTTAATTGTGGCATATATGAAAAGATTTTTCGATCAAATAATCATGATTAAAAGGATTTTTTTTCCATTGATAACGCTAATTAGATATGTTTGATGCACTGTATTTAATTTGTCATCTCTTTATGAAATATCTACAATGAATTTGGTTAGGCAGCCTATAAAAACCCAGCATGAATAGATAATATTACCGTATTTTCATCATTTCTAAGACGTTTCTTTTTACCCATAAATACGATTCCAAAAACGGATTATGATAAAAATTATCTTAAATAATCTGAAAGATATAAGAAATTTATTATCTTCGAATCAGTCTATTTTTTCTGAATCTGAAATTAATGTTCGTGTTATTATAATCGAGTAGGTCTTATAATTGATGAAATGTAGTGCCTTGAAAAGCATATGTAGAAGGATTTTCCGTTTAATTCGAAAAATGATATGGATGTTGCGCAATGGGATTATTCCCTTTCTATACTATGTATTGTCAGATTTTTCCATGGTATCGCAAAAACTGAGGCACCTTATCAGTAAAAGTCGAGACAAAAATGTAGAAGATATATTTTAAATCATAGCAATTTTCATTATAATATGTACATATATTACTGAATAAGTAAAACTGCAGAATTTTGGGCAATATTTTACAAAATGCAGTACTAAGTTCACAAGTTCTAAAAAAAGTCATGGGTTTTTAAGGTATTTATTTTAAATTGCTGTTAAGTTTGTGGATAAATAAATTAAATTTCAGGCAAATTTGGAATATTATACATGTATGCCAGCCAGTTGTATGTGAATAATAATTTTGCAAATTGGTGGCAAATTGCAAATTTACACTAGTTTGCATCTATGTGCCAATTTAACTTCGTTAATTCGAAAAAAATTGGGAGTAAGACCCTCCTGTAGAAGTCATTGATTGCCCACTCTGTTATGTAACATTTTTACTTCCAACTTTTTGCGTGCTAATACTAATTCGAATGTACCAAGACTGGCATTAGTCCAACAAAGTACTAGTATTAAAACGTGTCATTAAATTTGAAACGTCGTGAATTTTAATTAGCTGAAAATACGCGTTAAGAATCCAAGTAGTGTTATTAACATGTGTAATATGGGGATTAACCTTTTGGAGGGCCTCTTGCCTTGGAAAAGCAACTTATAGTATATATATATATATATATATTTGTCGGGAGATTTTACACATTACTCTCTCACCTTGAGAACCTTATAATATTGTCGTTTATTATCTGGGCTGATCAGAATTCCAGAATAATTATTTAGTACATTATTTAATAAATTATTTGATTAAATCTCGACATTGTTTCCAGTCATCTGTCATATTAGCAATCAAAAACTATTTTCTTATTGTGAACTTCTTTACCAACTTTTGGGTATATCATTAACTGTTTACTATTTGCTGTATAGTATGTCACATGAAAATGCACACTTTGATACTAACAAAGTTCTATTCCAAGACCTCATTAAAGTGCATCAGATCAACATGTTTTCAGTTTTAAGGTGCTCATATTTCTGACTACGATTACATGCTTTCAAAGTTTATACCCAACAATGGAAATAGCTGATTAAGACCAGCCAAAATTTTGTGCTTAACAATCTAAACGTATCTTTAGATGCACTGGCTTTGTTGGAGTTTGGCCCTCAAATTGCAGATTCAGAATTTTATCGTTTTAAAAACCTAAGTTAAATGTGCGTTGTCACCGCATGACGTTTTTGTATTTGGAATACTCATCAGCAGTTTAACGAATGTCTTTATCGTCGCTTGATGTTATCAAAGAAGTTGGACGCCATTTCAAGGACAGCCATTTTGATATTCAAGCACTGTCACGTGGGTGTGCCAAGCCCAGTTGTGTAGTATAGTTGGAGATCAAAAGCTAAAAGCCATGCGTTTTACCAGTACAAGATCTAAATCCGACCAAACCCCCTCGAACAGGCCTCCTATTTTACGACATTCTTGCATCTACGTCATTGTGGGATTTTTTTGAACTCTAGCCAAAATGGTGGCTTGTGCTGCTATTTTTTAGAACTAACGGGGCTAATTTTAGGGATTTGGGTGCCTTCGTGTCGATTGACGCCATTTCATAATTCCAAATCAACTCCTTTTATGCTTATTTAATCTTATGACATTGTAGGCCCAATGCCAAGCACGAGGTTTGGACATTTACCAGGGTTTATAAAGATAACAGCCACTGCAGTAGAACCTGTCTAAAAGCATATACTTGGAACCAGTGAAATATAAACTTTTATACAGGTTATGCTTTTAGACAGGTTCATTGATACACGTGGGTCCCAAGTCGGGATCGGCACATTTTATGCAAATAGAGAGGTCATTTACACAGGTTCTATTGTACCATTCAGATTTGCACCATTTTTCATTTAAATAAATTTGGATTTTGTTGAGTGGGTGCAATGCAAATGTTATTCATGAGCCATATTTAATACATGACCAATGATGACATTTAATTGCATTAAATGTTGAAATGCAGTGATGGATGTGATGAAGAAGACAAAGTTATATTGCAAATGCATATATAATCACTTGATGATTTTCCCAAGAGCTGATATTTCCATTTGAGGTTCATGAATATGTCCTTACTCTTAAATCTGTTTTTATGAGGGTTTATGAGCTCTAGTTTTAATTTTCCAATGCATTGCAAATCATATAAACGAATGGTTGTTGCTAAGGAGACAACGTGTATTTTCGTCTAACCAATTGCAATGACATTTTAAGTACATATCAAAATTATCTACAATATGCCATCAATAATAAAATAAGGGTTGTTTTAAATGTCAGGTTGGTTTAGTTTTTCTGCAATGGTATCCACACTCCATCATAAACGTATTTTAATTGTCGTTAAATGTTTGAAAGGACATTGATTAGTTTTGAGGGTCATACGAGTATACTTATTATTGTATTCAGTTTAGCCCACCTTTATTGATGTGATTTTAATTAAGATGTTTGTATGGTTGCCTCAATTGGTGAATAGCTTAATAAACATGGATGTTTGTCTCTAATTACGCAGTTGGTTCAACTTACGGATGGTTTGAAAATAGACGCTGAAAAAGTGCAACTGGTTCAGCAAATATTTGAAGAGGAGATGTTTCACGGTTTGGCTAAAAATCCACCCAAAAAATCGACGCTTTTAATGGAAAATACATTTATTCCTGAATTACCGAATGGCACAGGTAAGTTCTGGAAAAAAATAATTCAATGTGATCTTAAGCTCACAAAAAAAAACTAATCTCATTATTTTGTTAGCAAAATTAAACTAAATTGGGATTAAATGAAATTCTGTTATACAGAGGACGGCTATTTCATGGCACTGGATTTAGGTGGCACTCACTGCAGGGTTATTATGGTGCATTTAAAAAATGGAGTTCAAGAAGAACCTTCTGTTAAATATTTCGATGTACCAGAAAAAATTCGTCTTGGTACAAGCATAAAGGTACATTTTTTTGTAAACTATTTATTTTTACTAAGTGTCTAATTAGCCTGAAACCAATGGAATCATAAATTTAGTTGAGCATTTCCAATTTCATATTTTACTAATCTGAGTTTTTGAAACCTTCTTTAAAGAATATTAATGTATAATTAAGACGTATTATTCAATTCTGCAAACTTGACAATTTTGATATGTAAAGAGTGTGTTCAAGATTTCTTACTCTAATTCGTTATTGTTGATACGGGAAATTAATAAACAATAAATTGTGTCATCTAAAAGCCATAACACTCTTTGTAATTATCACTTTTCAGTTGTTCGATTTTTTGGCGAAGTGTGTTTACGAGTTCATGAAAGCCTACAATATACTTCATAAAACTTTGCCACTAGGTGATTATGTTACGATAACTTTTTGCATAAAAACATATAGAAAAACCTGTCTATTGCATTACTTCAACATTTTTATCCAATAACACTGTCTGAAACACTTGTCATTACATCTTCTGTGTTCCCATTACAGGCTTCACGTTTTCATTTCCTATGACACAAAAAGCTTTAGATGTGGGGATTCTGGTGACGTGGACAAAATCTTTCAATGTTCCAGGAGTTGTTGGCCACGATGCTGTTAAGATGTTAAAAGAAGCTCTCATGAGACGAGGGGTAAGTGCTTCGACTAGTCCATTACATACTCCCAATAATTCCAACAATTATCCAATAATGCCAAGTTTCATCATTTTCTAAGTTCGATCATTTCATCGTTTCATCATACTCGATTTAGTTTTCTGTTCAAAATTGTCCCAAATAATCTAAATCTATACTGTGACATAGATTGTATTAATAAAAGCATATATAAATTCAATTCAGTGTTTCGGGATATGGGTGCTTGCCGTCCACACTTGGAAACTGTTTCATGTCCCTAAACTGTACTAATTTAGTACTAAAGTGGGACACTTGAAGAAAATACCGTTATTTCAGCAATTTATTTAAACAAATTTAAAAATCTTAAATGATTCTGCATATGATCAAAATGGCAGTGTTGGGCAGTAATTGAGTACATTGAATGAATTTGAGTAACGAGTAAAAGTGTACTGAGTACAAAGAGTAATTGAAAACAAAATGTTTAAAAGTAATTTAGTTTCCAAAACAATACTTTTGCAATCCGCCATAACTCGAAATTAGTACTTCTGAACATGAGTACATATTTACCCAAGTTTATTTGCCCATTTCATATGACTACTGATTACATGTACTCTAGTAATGCTATAGAGTACGATTCCACTGTAATCGTAATCAGTACTCCTACTCATAAGTACAATTTTCCCAAGTCTGCTGTATAATATACAGTTAAATAATATAAGATAAAACAAGTTAAATTAACATTTCAGTAAATGTATTCTGTTTTAAAACAATACAAAAACTTGGGTTAACCCTAATAAGAGGGCAATCATTGCTTGCAGTGTTGTATGGCGGTAAAGCCTTCTCATATTGAATGTCTTCCCACTTTTATTATTATTATAAATTATTTTTTATGAGATCAAAGGTGTTATAACTATAGCATATTCATTCACAACATATATTGAGTTGTAAATAATATTTGAATGACGACATGAGTTAGATCGTCAGATCGGTTTCGCAAAATTGACATTCGAAAATATAATACAGAATCTAATAAATTTTTATACCGCATTAAGCTGTTAATAAACGCAATCACTATACTTTAATTGCGCAAACTAGGATCAATAACTATGCAAGAGTTCAAGGCTATATGTAATTAATATTTTAACTCTGGTTTTAATTAGGATGTTAATGTAGAAGTCGTGGCCATTTTGAATGACACCACTGGCACGTTGGTGCAAGGGGCGTATCTTGATCATCATTGCAGCATTGGATTAATTCTCGGTATATTTCCATTCCCAAAATATTGTCAACAATTATGACAGCTACAGGGTGTCTGTTAAACTTTGTTATTTATTCCTGTGTCCAGGCACTGGCAGCAATGCTTGTTACGTAGAAAAAGCAGACGTTATTGAAAAATGGGATGAAAAACACGACGATATTAAAGAGGTGATTGTTTGGTTAAAATGTGAATTTGGCACATGATTTTTTACTTTTGGTGGAAAGCATCTCAATACCTCTTTTTGGCAGGTTATCATTGATATTGAGTGGGGTGCTTTTGGTGACAATGGAATCTTGGATTTTATTAGAACTGATTATGATAGGCAGGTGGACGCAAACTCGCTATTGGTTGGCAGTTTTACGTAAGTAATTCTCAAGAATTAACACCATTTTTAGAGAATTTCCATATTATAACTATTTTGTAAAATTGTTCTTGAATTCTTGCGGCTCTAAAACATCATCACAATGTTTGTATATTCAATTTTTATATTTATATTTATCTCCAAATAAATAGGTTCGAGAAGTATTTTTCGGGAAAATATTTGGGCGAAGTAGCCAGGGTTATTTTGGTTGACTTGGTGAAACACGAGGTTTTGTTCGGAGGAAAATCTTCAAATAAATTAAATACAGTAGATGCGTTTACCACGTCATTTATTTCTCATATTGAGGAGTAAGTAATAATGCAATTTATGGTTTAATAGTGGAGATTGCGCCAACGACTTGAAACTTTATTAACAATAAATCATGTATTTGTTGCAGGGATAAAGATCAACCTGTTAATACTAAAGCAGTTCTGGATGAATTTGGTTTATTATCAAATGCAAGTGACGATGATATAAAAATTGTGCGCTATATCTGCAGCTTAATTTCCATTAGAGCTGCAAAATTGGTTTCAGCATGTAAGTTGCCTTTAAAAATGAAAACATTGTCGATAATTCATAAATGTATGATTGATTACATCCATGCGTCCCATCAAATTTAGGTCTTTCATGCCTTCTGAATCGTCAAAATAAATCTGAAATAACGGTGGCCATTGATGGATCTTTGTACAAATGCCATCCAAAATTGCACAATCTTCTCATGAAATACACATCTGAATTGGTTCCAAGTAATGATAAGAAGGTTAGTTTTTGTAAAGAGAAAGAAATTTTTTAAGATATAACCCGAGATGTAAATTGTATATGTGAATTATTAATAAGTTTAACTTTTTCTTGTGTAGTTCAAACTAATGCTGGCTGAAGATGGCAGTGGAAAAGGTGCTGGATTGGTGGGTGCAATTGCCACTCGCTTATTAAGACATAAAAAGCAAATATTGACAGAACACAAAGGCTGATATACAACGAAGATGATTTGATTAATAATTTTTACAGTCTACATGTCTATTTTGTGTACATTCTTTATGCTCTAAGCTATATATTCAAAGTTCATAGAAACTGATAAAAATGATCAGAAGTTCGGATTTTGTAGTGGTTTTTTATAACATGCCATTAATTTTTGTTGAAGGTATATTGTTGGCAATATGCTTATAACAAAATAATAGTAACCACTAACGAATTTCTTGTACGCAGATTGAATATCAGTTTTTTATGAGTTTTGCCTAATTGAACAATGAGCAGAGAATGCTTTTAATTTTTAAAATCTTGTATATTTTGTGCTATCAATAAAATTGCTGTATATTTTGCCATAATGACTATCATTTTTCCATAATACTTTTTTTATGACAATTACTTAATTTTGAATCACTAAATTGGTTTGCAGAACAACCCATGCTTATTTTAATGTAATTAATTTTGATGATTTAATAAGAGATACAATAAGTCTTGCATTATGACGCTGTATGTCATTGCTTAACGAAATTATATAAATATGGAATATTATTTAATTATTATAATTGATTTTAATTATTTTAATTATTATAAAAATAGAATTTTAAACCTAGGTACTAAAACGTAGTTGGTTGAGTGGCAACACTGTTTAGTATTTCCCAGAATGCATTGGCGCGAAACAGTGGATCCTGATACGTGGCAAACCTCTTATCATAGTAGAATTACTTGTATGAGTTGTTGGTAAAGAATTTTAACATTTCTAACATTGTATTTATTCGAGTATATAAGAAACAGATTTCAAATAATTTCCCTTATTTTAAATATACAGATTAAAAGCATTAACAGTGTGACCAAGCCAGCACTCCATTTCTACTCCCGGTAAATCAACAACAATGGTTAGCGGCGGTATGGCATCTGCAGTGGAATCGATGATTGTAGAAGAAAAACCGGAGCCTGAAAAGCCAGTGGATCGAGAAAAGGTATATTACTTGATACTGCACTTAGTTCTGATCAAATTGTTATCCATAAAATCAAATGCTGTTAAAAGCTCGACTTGCAAGCACCGTTACGCCTCGTAAGATAGTTAGGCCTACTTTAGTCTCGCGTGTAATTTGTATTATGATTTCTCAATGTTGATTTATATTCTTTAATTCTGGTAATGTATATCAGGGATTATCTGGTTTTAACACTCCGAATTAGTTCTTCTTAATGTTATAAATTCACGGCGTACAAAACAAGTCGCAAAAATTGTCATGGCACGCCATTCGTATTTCCAGGAGTGCCTCCCTGGGTTTTAAAGTTTTCTGATATAGACATTAATGATTTGTCATTGCCTGAGATTAATTATTGTGTGTAACTTTTTTTTTTTTTTTACTTAGACTTGTCCATTATTACTTCGAGTGTTTTGCAATGCTGGACGGCATCATCTGTTGAGTGAATATTCGAGAGGAAATGTGCCTGCAAATGAACTGCAAATTTACACATGGTACGTAAATAACAGATCTTTTGAATATGTTTCTCTTACTAATCTGGTTAATAAGACATTTCAAATTACTCTTTAGCCATAACAAATTGTAAAATGAAAGACGTTGTCATGTTCATTTAAGATAGCAATTAATGCTATTTGGGTGAAAATCAATCTGTTAGTTTATCTTGGATTTAGGTTAGATGCAACCCTTAAGGAATTAACAAGTTTGGTTAAAGAAGTGAATCCTGATGCCCGCCGTAAGGGTACTTATTTTGATTTTGCCTTGGTATTTCCTGACGTAAGAGGACCTGGTTACAGAATGCGAGATATTGGTTCGACATGCTCGGGTCAGAAGGGAGCGGATGATTTGAAATCGTTACAATCATGCAGATTTCAAATTGGCGATTATTTAGATATTGCTATATCGCCACCGACTCGTGGACCTCCACTTGGTCGTCGTCCCAGACCGTTCTAATGTTTTATAATGTTTCCCCATGATGTTAGCATATCCATCATCTGTAAATCATTTTTGCTTTGACAATTTCCATTTCATTGAAGATGTACTCATTAAAATCGCTTGCTCATTTGAAATGTTGGTGTCTTGCTTAGTTGATAGTTGGGCACAAACGTGTGCAAATGCTTTTTCTTAATTCTATAGATTAATTTCTAGTTTGAGTCCAGCAAAGCTACAATCTTCAACCATTAACGACACAACACTCGCGCTTATCAACATATCGGCTGGCTATATTTACAAATTTATCTGACCACTGCGATTAAGCGCTTCAAAGGCTAAATGATCTTAAAATAAGGTATCATTTTTAACTTGGTTATTAGTTCATTTTCCAAACAATGAAAAAATGTTTATGAAACTGAAAAATTCATATTTCAAGAAGGTTATTTAATAAATCTTAGAAGAAGTTGGCACTTGAAGTCTCCCCCTGTTCGACAGTTGCTCAAATAACATGAGATTGAGACTGAGCTGAGTCTTAAGTCCCAGATGTATGTCACAGCTGCACAGAAAAATTGCTAAGACGAGCTCAAGACAGCCAAATGTGAGACTCTGCAACTGTGATAGGGTGTCAATTGTCATCTCAAGTTTTAGCTTAAGTTTGAGATGCAGCTTAGAAGAAATTAAGCTTTAGCTTCATTTTTTTTGTCCAACTGTAATATGGGCAAGTGTCACATTTAAAGATCGCTTATCAAGAATAATTTAGATATTTTTTATTGAGTATTTCATGACCCATGTCGCTACTGTACATGTTCAATATGATATCAGCTTCAAGTAATGATTTTGTTTATTTGTGTAGTTGAGATATTTCGAAAATGCGGGGTTGTTTTTTTTTGCATAATTTTGTATGTTTTACATGACTAAGCCGCATTTTGTAAGATTGAAGAATATTTTTCCTTAGTGGAAATGAATTGAATGCAACGTATCCTGAATATCAGTTAGTGATGGCGTTTATAAATATCACATAATGCTACGGCGCTTCATTTAAATGCCTTCGAAATCTACTGTTGTACGTGATGCACGGTTGAGAGCATTCAGCTTCCAAATTGGGTTCCAATTCCCTCAAAACTTTAACCGATTATTCATTAAAAAATAATTAAGACCACCCCTAGTATTACCATTTGTGATGAATTCATTACAAATCCTTCGGTAGATTTAAATTTGTCGAATAAGCCGATTTGGATAGAATTTATGCAAATGTGAACTGCATGTGCTCTGTTCATGATGTCGTGTATTTGTACATTTGCATAAATTCTATCAAAATCGGTTAAAATCTATTCCGTGACTTGGACTAACGATTGGTAAATTGCTCTTAATTAGAAAAATATTTGATTTAATCGGCAAAAAAAAATTCATTTTCATAATAATCCTGATTGTTGTTTAACCAGTTTGTTCGATTTGATACTTTATTTTGAATTTCGCACCCCATGGATTATGGAAAAGCTGCATTACGCAATTATCACTAAAGGTCGACCTTTGCGATTTCGAGGTTTAAAGGCGTCTGGTACCCTATGTATTTCAATGGGTACAATTTGCACTTCACCCAATTTTCAAAATAAAAAAGTTTCAATAAAATTAAAAATGTATACACATTCTTTAAGACGTA
>JAQGBW010003133.1:0-17230 GCA_034698625.1 Julus scanicus
AGACTAGTATAGTGATATCAGTTGTCCCAAAAACCACTATTCTCATAGTGGTCACTTACTGATCTTTTCACCAGGGCGGGTAGAAAATGGTTACATACTTGTATTTGCATTTCTCACTTTTAAAAAAAAACCATCATCAGCAACACGTGATAAAGTTAGCATTCTAAAACAGCTCAGGGGAAATCACTGATAGCATTGATGACAGTTGAACATGTTTACAAGTTCTCTAAAATGTGCATATGTACTTCAAATGTATGCTTTGACACATTTGGAATTTTTGAAAATCGGTTACAAGACTTTAACATGTCCCATATCAAACCAGAAATTTATAATTACACATTTTGAAAACATCATCCGCAACACGTGCTAAACCTAGCATTCTAAAACAAGACAGATATTACCATATATGGTCATCCAAACCGAAATGGCACAAATTTAGCAAGAATTTCTCTGTCGAACTTAAAATACAATAATTTTAAACATAACTGTAGATAATAGCTATTTTTAACATCTTTTCATGACATGTTATGTTCAGATTATGATAAGAACATAAAATGAACATGTTCTCCAAAAGTATGCAATTGACACATTTTGATTAGCAAAATTTGTTACATGACTTCAAAATGGCCCATATCCATATCAAACCATATTTTTATAATCACACATGTTCTAAAACCATCATCAACAACACGTGCTAAACTTAGCATTCTAAAAACATTCTAAAGCCCTTGCAAAAACCCTTCTAAACCCATTTTAAAACCCTTCAAAAAACATTCTAAAACCCTTCTAGAACCTTTCTAAAACCCTCATAAAACCATTCTAAAAGGAATCTACAACCATTTTAAAACCATTCTAAAAATACCCTTCTAAAACACTTATAAAACCACTCTAAACCCATTCTAAAACCCTTCTAGAACCTTTATAAAAACCCTCATAAAACGATTCTAAAACCATTCTAAAACCCTTCTAAAACCATTCTAAAACCCTTCAAAATCAAAAATAGGCAATCACTGATAGCACCACTGCTGTTGGGGTTGCCAACCACCAGGGGCGTGCAAACCTTATTGTAGTTCATATTTTCCATGGACCTCTAACCTAAACAAGGGACTCATGTACAACCTTAAGCACACAACAGCTACAACATATTTTATGGGTTGCAAGAGGGAGCTAAACACTATAGGTGGCAGCACCAGGCATCACATCATGACCCCGTGAACTTCCAGCCTGGCATGTGGACTAGTTTGGGCGAAATTAATTCCCGTTTTGTCGGTGTTGAGTGGCATTTATTGGATAACAAACCCGCTATTGATTGCAGTTTCCGTCAATAAATCTATTCGGAGGCCAACTTTACCTTTTTTTTTCTACTTAAACGCGTTTTCAATGCGTTTCGCCTCCACGTGATATGATTCAGACGTTAGGGTTTTTTGAAAAGCTGTCAAAAACGTTGGGGATAGTAAATATTCCTCTTAAATTACAGCCGCAAAGTGCTAGGCTATAGAGGGATAAAATCGCTTTTCCCACCTTCCAGTTTTACCCCCACTCTCTTTTGTTAACTGCCAAAAGACCCCCACAGCAAAATCCATACGATTATTGCCGACGATGGGTTGATGTAAAAATCAATCCAGTTTCGACCTGACATTGGGAAAAATAGATATCAGAAACGCTTTATGGATTGCCCTAAATTTGAGGAGTGGGAGTGGGGGGGAAGAGTCTCCTCATCTCACACTTGCGAAATTCCGCAAATTCTCGTAAACTGGGAAATGAGAATTTTCAAATTGCAAATATTACTATTGAACATTCCATAGAGACAGTTGTACATGTACATATATCGATATATTTTATATTAGATTATAGTCACAGTTACATACAAGTATTTATGGTATATTAATTTTTATCCTGAACATTAAAGTAAACACGTTTTTAGAATTCTTTATAAATTGTTTCAAAGCCACATGTGAGTTAGAAAAAACAACTTTAACATATCAGACAACTTTTCCCCCATGATAAAATGCTTAAAACTTAGAATAACATAGTTCTAGATTATAGAACAATTGTTGAAAATTACTTTTGTGTTCTAATTGGCTTATTATGGAACACATTAAATGTCTTAATTAAACAACATTTCCCCTAAAAAAAAACGCCTCAAACGTCACAGAACACATTTTTAGAATGCATACCACTGTTTCAAATTGCAATTGTGTTCTGATCGGCTTCATTTTGCTTGTACAATAGTAAGAAAGTAACCACAAGATGACATGTTAGTCACTTAAAACACACAAAATGTCTATAACAACATTTGCTCAAGAAAAATCGCCTCAAATAGAAGAACACATTTCTAGAACACAAAGCCACTGTTTCAAAGTAAAAACACGTGCGTAGCAGCCGATTTTACACAAAGTGAGTTTGGTGTGTTTGAGGCTTTACACGTTGTAACCCTGGTGACAAAAACAATAGAAACCAATAGAGATTTTTATTGGTTCTATTGTTATTCAGACACTTTATTAATTTTAATTGTTTTCCATGGTTCCTGTATTGACTTCTATGGTTTAGCTGTATTGACTGAATAATAGAAAACAATAGAAAACCATAGAAAACAATTAAAACCAATAAAATTTTTCTATTGATACCAATATAAAACAACGTTCCAAATAACAATAGAAATCTGTATTTGTTTTTTCACCAGGGAAACACGACCCCGCTTAACGCTTTTCCGACGCCGAGTGTCTACATAGCGCCAATTTCCACCACCGCAAATGGTCGAAATGATGGGGGTGAGACTAATTGGGCCATGGCAAGAACAATCTTTCCAGCTTTATGATATTCCATAATCCCTCTCCAAAATCAACTCCAACGAGCCAATAATTGAGTCTAACGACTCCGACGTGTTTGTGCACCCAGCGGCCATCTGGACAGACCAAAGACGCTAACGAGCACAACCCACGCCAAAATTACGAGTTAACGCTCATTAGTTGCTAGATAATGACGCGGTTAAGAAGATTATGAGCTCATTGTGGTCAGGATCGAGTTGTGGTCTATTGAAGAACAGGTATGTGTTACTATACTCTAGCTAACAACAGCCTACTTGAGAGGGTAATCGATGATGACGCACGCCTCTTCTAGCGCCAAGAGGCATGCGTCATTGTTAGTCGGTTACTTAACACCAACTTGGTTATCTTCACCTTGTTTTTATCGACAATTACCCTTATTCTGGTTCTGCACCCCCTGGTGGCGTTTATTGGCTTTTTGCTATTGGACCGGAAATGCGCCATTTTATTTTTGCATAATGGTATACATGAATATCAACCAAACTTATACTAAACGGCTCATACGCCACTAGGGGGTGCTGAACCGGAACTTATTTGGTTCGAAAACACGCTGCTAGTGTTCTACTAACAACCCGTTGATAAAGATGCAGGATGATGTCATGACATCTTTGGAATACAAATTACAAGTCGAAATCAGAACACTAACAAATTGAAGATGAATTTTGTGTTCTGTTTGCATATAGTGTTCCGAATAAATTCATGTTATACATTGATCTGTAGTTGATTTAGATATCATTTTAATTGGTAGTGCAAGAACACTTTCGAGTACTCAAAGTGAATATATGAATAGAACACGTATCTTAAAATGTGCTTATAGTGTAAACAACTTGGAACACTTTCTCAACATGTTCAGAACATGTGTTTAGTTGAAATCACGTAGAAGAATCATAACAACCAGTTGATAAACTGTTGGATTACGTCATTGCATACTTTGGATTACACGATACAAGTCAAAATCAGAACACTAACACATTGAAGATGAATTTTGTGTTCTGTTTGCATATGGTGTTCCGAATAAATTCATGTATATATATATGCATCGAATCAAGTACTTAAAGTGAATATGTGAATAGAACATGTGTCTCAAAACGTTCTTGTAGTGAAAGTAACTTGGAACGCCTTCTCAACATGTTGAGAATCTGTTTTCAAGTTGAAATCACATCTAAAATTCATGAATACTGTGTTCAGTGATTTAAAATTAAATAAAAATTAGTGGGTGACATGACATCTGCAAACTCCACCAACACTTGCCTAAGACAAAATCCAATTCGGATGTGTCACGTGACACATGCACGCCATCACTTCACGGAATCTGTCATCACGGAATCGATCCCGAGAGAGTGTCACTGATGTCCAACGTGCCATAGAACAATTGCCACGTTTTAAGGATGTCATGAAATTACCAAGATGTCACCTTGACAACAACCGATGTCTGCCAAGGTGCATTCCAAAAGGGATTGCATAATCCAGATATTATCCATACCAAAATCCACAACTAATTTTTAAATCAGACCATGTCTAGAACTAACCAAACTATGTTTTCCTTCACTCAAAATAAGGAAGAAAAATCACTACACCAAAAACCGGCATCACGTTTTCAGCATGGATGTGCAATAGAAGTGAATGTGATTTCCCAGCACCAAATTGATGCTATACAAAAAATGAAGTCATACTGAAATTTCCGCTACAATGCCCAGGATTTGATAAGAGGAAACCAGTTGGAAACAAGCTCTTCCGGTGCACATGAAGTCATGCCCGACAGCTATGCATTACCCTTTCATGCTGAATGGATGCTTCATAAGAATGGACAATGGAAAATGGCTGACACTTTTAATGTATAAACTGGTGGTCAATCTCGTGTTTTATGGTGGCGAACACTAATTTCACTTCACTGGACATCAACAGCAAATTAGTCAAATGAACTATACTCAAAATAGACGAAAAATCACTACACAAACAACATGCATCACTTTTTCAGCATGGATGCGCAATAGAAGTGAATGTGATTCCCAGCACCAAATTGATGCTATACAAAAAATGAAATTCTGTTGCATTTCTCAGGACTTGATAAGAGGGAAACCAGTTGGAAACAAGCACTTCCGGTGCACATGAAGTCATGCCCGACAGCTATGGATTACCCTTTCATGCTGAAATGTGGCTACTTTTGTATCCATCATAAGAATGGACTGATTACGACATTTAGGACAGCTTATCCAAGTTTCTTGTTTGCAGCCAGTGTCATTAGTGATACTTTCTGCACCGATGGTTTTTACTCTTTCTGCCATGGTGACCATTTGTAGCACTATCCAGATCAATAACAAAAGCACCGAATGTTGAATTCTGGCACGACAAGTGCCAAGTCGACTTGAAACCGAGAGAATTTAATATCGCCGCAAGTCGAGCACTAAATTGTTGCAGTATTAATAATAATTGGAGATGCCAAATGCATGCCAAAAATAATCACCAGATGCTTACCAGATGGAGTAAACATGCCACAACTGCACTTTAGGAACAACGTTCTTCCTATCAAGAGTTCGAATAAAGCCTGCAATTATGTTTCGAAAACAAACCCAGACATCCCAAACCGAAAAAAAAAATATATATTGCAATTCATCATTCATAAGATAGTCGAGGAAGGGCATAAACACGTCTGGATCATAAGTAACATATGATGATCATGGTTTTTTTTATGTGTAAAAAACACAAAACCTGTACATTTACCAAACACTTCCACTATTTTAATATGTTCCAAATATGTTGTTCTTTTGAAAAAATATATTATGGAAAAATGTTCAGGGGTATACGAACATTCATTTACATGTTGCTATACATGTTTATAGATGTTAAAAATTTACATGTTTCCAGCACAGTCCTATACATGACAGGACATTCAAATTAACGGACATTTTTCAAACTTGTTTATTAATTTTAAAAAATCTACCATTTCAAAGCTAAAAACGACATCATTATATGCTTGCTGATTTATCAAGCTGTTTTAATCAATTTTTGTTTTTATTTAATTTCTTTTTGTTTGGCTGTGAGCAGGTCTTAAAATTCCATCCATTGAAAGTGACAGGGTTGTGAACCACCTTAATGAATGTCAATGCCCAATTTAGCCCAGACCACCCCCCTCCCCCTCATAGACGTCCTTAATTTTTTTTGAAAAGTAGCGTGTCCAGTAAATTTAGTAGAGCATACCAAGTCCCATCCTATAAATTTCCAAGCACCGACTTGTTACCACTTCCAAATTCTTCCAGATTTTTTATAGATTAACGAAAATTTCCTGACCTCGAAGGGAAATTCCAGCATAAAATTAATATTTCACAAATTTAGGCATAATTCCCTACTTTCCCAAAGTTTTAAAAATTCAAGTACATTTAGGACTGGGGGCACATTTCTTTTGGTGTCAGAAAAACCAAAAACTAAAAAATACCATCATTAGTAGACCTCCATAATGGCTTTCCCTTGTCCACATGGTATAGGGATGTCCTTTTTGAACGGTCCCTTACTACACCTTAAATTATAGCAAATGTTGTAATAGAACCTTTTAAGGTGGGTATCCACCAAACGAAACATTAGAGAAACATAAACATACACACAAACATATACATACAAACATTGATGTGTCCAGAAGTGTTTGTCAACATGTGTGGAAAACCTCAGTTTTTTCCCCACATTTCGATGTTTCGTAGCAATCGCTCGAAAGGCGGTCCGTATCAAAGGAAAAAATGTTTCTCAAATGTTTCGTGACGTAGTTGATGACGTAGAGCATTGAATCATGGGGTTTTTATTTTGAAATATGCCAAGCTCCGCCTTGTTTCTCGAAATGTGTAATAGGTGCGTACACTCGTGTTTTTTTTTCTCTTTTTTAACACAATTTGCAACACCTGTTTGGAAAAAAATGCTGAAAACATTGTTTTAGAGTTTTTTGTGTATGTTTGATGTTTATGTTTTGTTTGGTGGATACTTAGCTTTAAAACTTGACCATATTGATCCATGTAAAATTTCGTCCAAAATACATACATATATATATGCAAAACAATAGGAATTCCAACCAGTCTTCGAAAGCAAAAAAATATCTTGGTATACTCCAGAACAACAATATCTGACAACCCATCTGGACTGCAAATGCGAATGGATACATGCCCAGAATTTTAATTCCGCTATTTTAGGCGCTTAGTTCGACAAGGCGGCCATGTTGCTCCAATAGCAGAGATCTAATTGCAGGGATCTTGGTCGAATGACGGATGATAGCCTTAATCCTGAGTGCATTTTCGTGTGCGCAGTAAGGAGAGAGCATGTCAAAAGACTGGGTTCCTCCGCCACATCCGCAGCGGCCATTCGTCACGTTGACCGCAACGTGTATCCATGCGCTGCATAATTGATGACCGGCTCTCGGAACGCATCCGGGAACACGTCGTTCCAATGCCAACTCAGGCAAAAAAAAATCCAACGTCCGAAGAAGCCTCCAGAGGGCGGCTAATTAGCCCGGTTTCATATTATCGAATTTTTAAAAACGGCTTAAGAAAGTGAATCTCCGCTTATAATCCGACATTATAGCTAATTTAATCATTCACGTCACAATCCTTGATGAAATGATGAAGATGTGATGTTAAGCCGGGTCTTCACTGAAGGAAACATGGGGCAACATGGTTTGCTGAAACAAATATTGAATACAAGTTTGCCTGCCATGATGTTTGAGCAAACTTATAACGTTTTATTGTTGCCAGAAACATGGTTTTGGCAACATTTCACCGATCGCTCGTGAGGCGGTCTGGATCAAAGAAAACATGTTGCCACTTTACTGCGCATGCTCAGCCATGTGTTTAAGAAAGCGCTTGCCGAGCATTCAGGTCTGCATTTGACCACATGGCTGAGCATGCGCAGTAAAGTGGCAACACCTCAGCATGCATCAACATGTTGATGTATTTTTTGCTTCAGGTTTGTCTTTGAGTGTTTGTATGTTTGGAGTTTGTGTGTTGAATGTTGCCTTCAGCGCAGACCCGGCTTTAAGTCAGGGATAAACCCTTAAAGCCGGATCTCCACTGAAGGCAACATGGTTTGCTGAAACAAATTATGAATACAAGTTTTCTATCTACCATGATATTTGAGCAAACTTATGACGTTTTTTTGATGTGTTTGTATGTTTGGGGTTTGCGTGTTTCATGTAACATGTTGAAAGTTGCCTTGAAAGTCGGGAATTATGTATAAATTTATGTCAAACACCAATTTCGTGCTGGAATTTCCCTTCGTGGTCAGGAAATTACCGTTAATCAGAAAAATCTGGAAAAATGTCGTGGAATTGGTAGCGATATGGGTGCTTGGAAATTTATAGAATGGGCCTTTGTATGTTCCAACAAATTTTCTGGACACCCTACTTTAAAACAAAAATAGAGGAAAACTATGAGGGGAGGTGGGTATGGGCTAAAATGGACACCGTGTGGACAGGGGGTAGGAAGGGGGTCAACTTTTGAAGAAATTTTAGGGACGTCCTTTTTGAATGGCCCTTACTCTGGCCATAAACACATTGATGAAAATTAACATGGCTGTTCTAGGGTTTGGTCTAAGGTTTAGAATCCCCTTAAATCATCCAATGTTAATTTCATTGTTGATCTAAATCCCGTACAGAGGGTAAGATTTCTAATTTTGTTTTTCAATGATATCGTCCAGCCTCCGGCTCCATCAGGGCCAAAAACTGGACAATGGTCAGTCTCGGGGCGCGCCATCTGGGAACGGTCCGATATTAAAGCTCATAATGGCCGACAAAATCCAATTTAGGTCTTCACCAGAGTGATGAAAACCTAGATTTAATCAAGTTTTTCAAAGCGGAGGGGGTTGACTGACCACGGGTCAACAAGGAAGGGTCTCAGGGAGGCAGGATCACGAGAGTTTTTCAGACTCTGGCCTCTGCTGGACATGCAAAGATGGAGAAGATTGCGAATGGGGGAATTCCCGATCAACTGGTCAAGTAAACTTAAAGCGGTTTGGCTTAGTAGACGTTTTTATTGAGTTGAATTCAATTTCGCAGTGGATTTATTGACCGCCATTAAAGCTTGAGGTGGCGCCCTGATTTTCCTCATTAAACGTTCATTTGGGCGGAATTGGAAGGAGTTTCGAATTAATTGCTTCCAAAAAGATCAAATGAAGCGAGCGTTTGAAACGACAAACGCCACCATTAGCCACCATCAATTCTTGATGAAATTCCTCCGTCGATTGAACAATAATCCGATTTAGCGCTCAAACTTAGCTTGGGATGGTGAAGACATGTATACATACAAATTCTTCTACGTGTTTCCAGGCTAAACATCTACCTTTACCCGGGTCAATTTTGTTTACTGACTTTGTACAAAAAAGACAGTGTTTCATCAATTTATATGACGCCCTCGATTGTAAGACGCACGTACCTTTCAGTACCACCACCACCACCAACAACAACAACAACAAAAATGCTTAGATTCTTAGAAAAAAATAGATCTTTTAGAAGATATTTTACAATTAATCTTTTCAATTTACTAACGACATCAATGTATCTAGAACATTGTATCCAGATACAAGTGGTTTGGTCACATGTATCCAGATATAGGTTTTTTGGTCACATGCATCCAGATATAAGCTGTTTGGTCTGATGTATCCAGATATAGGTTTTTTGGCCACATGTATCCAGATATAAGTTAGTTGGTGAAATGTATCCAGATACAGGTGGTTTGGTCACATGTATCCAGATATAAATTGTTTGGTCAGATGTATCCAGAAGTAAGTTGTTTAAAAACGGAGAGTAAAAAAGTTGCCATATTCAGAAAGAAGATGATTGATTTCATATACCCTGTTGAAAAAACAATAGAGATTTCTATTGGTTTTATTGGTTTCAATTGTTTTCTATTGTTCAGTCAATACAGCTAAACCATAGAAGTCAATAGAAGCCAATAGAAGTCAATACAGGAACTATAGAAAACAATTAAAATCAATAAAGTGTCCAAATAACAATAGAAACCAATAGAAATTTCTATTGGTTTTTTCACCAGGGTTACCTTATGTGTTTCATGACATAATTATTGAACACTTTTTCAGAATTCCAAAAACACAAAAATCTGTCCACAATTTACAGTATCGATATTTTTGGAATGACTCTCCGTGTTTCTGTTGAATACTCGCAAGAGGAAAAAAACCGGAAATTCTTGACCACAGTTCCAGTGAGTTTCCATCAAACAGGCTTTATTTTTAATGTGTTTCTTCTCCAGCAATTTATGGGTTTGATTGGTGCACGCTTGTTTTGAGAGAGGAAATAGAAGACGGCGTCCAATTTACTTGTTATTTCATCAAAGACGACGTTGGTTTCTTCATTTAATCAGCCAACTTTTAAACTGGACATTTGACCAGCTGACCATCAATCAAACGGTGAAAACGGAGCCAAACAACAAAACACCAAGACGCAGAAAAAGCAAACAACCGACGAATGGCAAGCAATCAAAAGCAGTAAATGACTATTTTGCTCTGATGATGGTTATTGAAGCTGACCTTTGACATGGCCCTGAGATCACGTGCTGACAAAGAAACTGCTCCATAAAAGTAAATGCCAGCTCATTGTCAAGCAGTTTGGAATCATTCGAAACTGACCAGATGTTAATGTGATAATGTGTTCCTAAACGATTCTGAAAGTTAACCAAAGCTAACACTATCAGAACATGTTTTGAATTACATAAAAGTGGAACACACATGTAATCTGACATGATGTGGTGTATTTACTACACGATGTCAAAGCAGGATGTCCAATTTTTTTGGTAAATAACACGCATTTAATCGAACGGGAATGTGAATATTTGGAACACATTAACGAACATTTGACGTTGCCATCTCAGTGAACCTGTAAAAGCAGTTTGAAATCACTGTATGTTACCCAGATGTCAATGTGATAATGTCTTCCTAAACGATCCTAAACACTTTTAGCATTTCATCTCTCCACACTTGAGATTATAAAAATGGGAGTCTGCAAACATGTGTCGTAAGTAGTGATGCATAAGTGGATGTGTTCCTAAATGGCAACATGCAATGATATAATATATATACCCCACAAGTGATGCATTTTCATAAGTTTTATTTAGAACACTTCATGTGTTGAGAAAATTCAAAGAAGTTGGCGATCAACTTGTCACCGAGGGTGGATGTAACACTCGCCTGTTCACACCATCTCGAGTCAACAAGTGCATGCGTTGACGCAGTTACGGCGCTCTTCCCACAGGTCTGCTAAAGTAGTTACCATGTCATTTTTGTGTTGTTTTTCTAAATATGGAGCAACCTGCACTTACATCGAAAGACGTGTTGTTAATCAACCGATTGTTTGCTTAATCTAGGAATTGGAAATGTGAGCATGGAATGGTCAACAAGGACACGTTGAGTGGTTGGAACAAGGAACTTGGAACGATATGGAAAACAAAGATGGCGGCCAAAGGCAATTAGGGCACGTGCATGGGCATTGCAAATGGCGAAAAAAAAGGCAAACAAACAAGATGATCTGAGAAATGAAAGCAAACAGCAAAAAATGGGGCCTGCCTAGGACTTCCCATCACGTCGAGATCATTACATTGTCCTGGTGTTGAGGTGATTGAGTTTTTCGCGAAAACGGGAGAAGCCAGCAGGATTATCGGTGGCATGGGTAAACAACGAGACTGACCATTGGACCGATGTGGTGCAAATACAGAAATAATTCCAACTAAAAAGTAGGTTCATGGGGTAGTTATAAGTTTCATCATTTGTTGCATGACATGTTGCTAGATAAAAACACATAATGTACTTCCGGTGATCGATTTTTTGTTTTAGTACCACTCCACAAGCACTCGATTTAGCAAAAAAAAACTTTATCCAATGTAGCAATATATAAGGTTTTCTGGTGTAAGGGACACCAGAAGATGCACCCTAGTTTCAAATATATTCTTGAATTTTTAAAACCTTGGAAAAGCCGGGAATTATGCCTCTAAGGAAATTTCCGTTAATCAGAAAACTCTGTAAAAATGTAGTGAAATTGTTAGCGAGAGTTTGCTTGGAAATTTATAGGATGGGTCTTTGTATTTTCCAACAAATTTTCTGGACACCCTACTTTTCAAAAAACATGAGCAGATGCGCCGCCCCTTCTGCTTTTAAGCTCCGCCCTTAACTCACAACACACGAAATCTGGTTCGACTTACCTGGTGAAAAAACAATAAATTCAATAGAGATTTTTATTGATTTCTATTGTTATTTGGACACTTTATTGATTTTAATTGTTTTTTATGGTTCCTGTATTTTCTTCTATTTACTTCTGTGGTTTAGCTGTATTGACCATAGAAAAAACAGAAAACAATAGAAACCAATAAAACCAATAGAAATTTTCTATTGATACCAATAGAAAACAACGTTCCAAATAACAATAGAAAACAATCGAAATCTCTATTGTTTTTTTCACCAGGGTTGACTTTTTCAGGTGTGCAGAAAAAAAATGGCGGCCCCTCCACCTGGATTTAAAATGTCTCCCCATTTGAACCATAGGGGGCGCATGCGACTTGCACATGCGCAGTAGGTCTGTGCAATGACTGTGGTCACGTGTAGTGTGAACGTGTGCAGCCATTACCAGGCTCTGTGTTAAGTCGGTTTTGGTGCCACGCGCATGCGCACTAATATTAGCTTATGAGCAGATGCGCCACCCCTTCTGTTTTTAAGCTCCGCCCTTAACGCACAACGCAAGAAGTTCTGACTTTTTCTGTTGCGCGGAACATAAAATAAAACATGGCGGCCCCTCCACATGGTTAATGCTTCCCCATTTAAACCATAAGATGCGCATGCGCAGTAGCTCCTTGCGGAGACTGGTCACGTGAAGTGTGACCATCTGCAGCGATTACCTGATTTTGACGGACTGACGTCATTTTTTCCGTTCTGCGTTTTGTGTGGACAGTGAAAATGCGGCATAAAGATGTTCCAAGTTTTTAGACAAGGGTACACTACACATTCCTCAACAATCTTTGCAGATGTGTTCCAAATCTCCATCAGCATTGAAAACGACTTAGTTTCTCTTTTTGCTAAGCTTCTGGGATGCATTTTAAATCCTCGGTAAGTGCATCTACGGCGCTTCGGATGCTTGCCCAATCAACGCCGAAATCCGGGGTCGTCCAACAGTTTCGCCGCTTTTAGTCCAGCGTGCCTCGGCGAGATAATGCTTATTCCTTCTTTCTTTTTACGTTCCTCGTCTCTTTTTCCTTATCGGGAAAATAAGACGCCATTATTTTCACCGAATGGTCGCTGGTCAAAAATAATTCGATCCGCGGCTTTTCTCGCATTCAAATAATGCAATTTCCGGGATTTCGTTTTTTTTTTTTATTTCGCGAGTATAGAGATGTCCCTAAAAAAATCGCAGAATCCGAACAATCGGAGCTCAGATCCTACACGTACTGCCTATTTTTTCTTCCAACAAGAGTTATAATAGGACATGGATAGGGTTTGAACCCGATACCGAAACTTCTTCTGTTGTTTGGATCCGGCTTTCGGTTTACGCTGACCGGAAAATCGATATCCGGAAAGGTCGGAATTTTTTTGTACTTTTTTTTGTTGCTGCTGCTTCGAAATAGGGCTGATAGCCCCACCCTCGATGCAATTAATCGAAATAACGCTGTGGTCATTGATAGCGCATTAATTAGAAACGCGTGATTGCATTAGGTTCGCTAATGTGGTCACTTCGTGTCCAGTTTCTTTGATTATGGGGAAGGTCCATTTTACCAGGAACCTCATTTCTGGAAGTTCTGGCCTGTGACAGATTTCAGCAAAAACTGGATAACTCCAGTACTAACTAATTTGACAAATTTTATTTTCTCTCTCCAGTTGCAAAGAATGCATCATAGATGTCGCTGTGTGTTTTGCATTAAAATACCAGTTTACATGTGTACCAGAGTCCATGATACCAGGAACCTCATTCTGGAAGTTCTGGCCTGTTACAGATTTCAGCAAAAACTGGATAACTCCAGTACTAACTAATTTGAGAAATTCTATTTTCTCTCACCAGTTGCACAGAATGCATCATAGATGCCGCTGTATGTTTTGCATTAAAATACCAGTTTCCATGTGTACCAGAGTCCATGTTTCCAGGGACCTCAATTCTGTAAGTTCTTGCTTGTGACAGATTTCACCAACACCTGGTTAACACCAGTACTAACTAATTTGAGAAATTCTATTTTCTCTCTCCAGTTGCACAGAATGCTTCATAGATGCCGCTGTATGTTTTGCATTAAAATACCAGTTTCCATGTGTACCAGAGTCCATGATACCAGGAACCTCATTCTGGAAGTTCTGGCCTGTGACAAATTTCAGCAAAAACTGCTTAACTCCAGTAATAGTTTGACAAATTCTATTTTCTCTCTCCAGTTTCACAGAAATCATCATAGATGTCGCTGTGTGTTTTGCATTAAAATACCAATTTCCATGTGCCCTAACTGCTTTGAGAAATTCTATTTGATCTATCCAGTTGCACAGAATGCATCATACAGATTTTTAAAATGTCGCCATTTTCACACTCTTGCAATGGGACAACTAGTTTTTGGATAGTTGCCATGGAGTTATCAAATGACGTCACGACTAATCATTTAAAGGGTAAAAAGCCTAAACAGAAATACCACTCAGATATTGTTTTTAAGAACGAAATATACTTATTTTTTCCCCAGAACCGACATTAAACAGGAGATTAAAGTGCAGGGCACGACGTATAATAGCAATAAAACATTTTTCCCCCTAGAAAAATTACAAAACACAAAAAGAATCCAAAAATGCGGTAAATAAACGTTGACATGTCCTACTACAATTCCGCATGGTCTGATGGTCAACCAGCACATCTCATCTTTATTTATTCTTATTATTTTCCAAATAAGAAGTTGCATTACATCGGTCATTCGAGAAGCCAAAACCGCCATTTGTCGAAATTTATTTCATGACAGCATAATTTTCTTTGTTTTTTTCCCTCTAGAAAGTTATGGCAAATGGGCCTTATCTCCAAAGTTGGCAAAATTCGCGAAGAACTTGATAACAAAAAGAGCAGAACATAAAAATAAGTTTAAAAAATTCGAACTCAAAGAATTCTAAAAAGTTAAGAAAGAAAGAAATAAAGTAAGGGAAAAAAATTCAGGAAAAGTTTTCAAATATGGACAAGCATAATTTAGAAAATAGCTAAAAATGGGTCAAAATTCAGGCGAATAAGATATATCCGAAATTCGTTATTTTTATGGAAGTATAGTAAACCACCAATTATCCGCAACCAGTATCATAGCGTGAGATTTCATTCGCGTTCAGGAAAACTAGGTGCGCCAGTGGCCGACTGGAAATTCGTGGCCCCCCTATTTTAAGAGTGCATACAAAGTAACACTGCATGGAGTTTCCCCCCAACATTATCCAAAATGGCTCCCAAACTAGGAAAACGCAAACGTGTAGTGCTAAGTGTAGAAACGAAGTTGGCTATCGTTAATCAACTGAAGCAAGGTGCTTCAATTCGTACTGTTTCAACAGAATTCAACATCGGTGACACTACAGTAAGAAACATTAGAGATTCTGAAAAAACACTAACTTTACAGCCAAACTGGAGTTAATTTTAAAACGAAATCCTTGAAAAGGAGGTCGAACCTCAAACAAAAGAAGATTGTTGATTTTTTGCATTAACTCCAGTTATCCACGAATTTTCGTTATTCGCGCCCCTGCCAATCCCAATTAGCGCCGATAATTGGAGGTTTACTGTATTACTTTATTATTACGGCAACACATTTTCGGAAATCCGTATATTTCATGGCCCACCCATTGTAAGCATAATGGGAAAAATATTTACAGAAAAACATCAACAACCCAATTTGCGTGCCCAGTCATAATTAATATTGGACGGAGAAGTCTTTCATAAGATGTCTATAGAATTACAGGCCAATGAACTTCGACCTTAGCTGTCGTTGTTGTGCATCTCCGGTGATTTGTAATAAGCGTAGACAGTTATTGACAGCCACCATCTTGTTCTCACGCACCATATACTTAGGCAGATGAAAAATGAAATGCATTAATACATCAAACGGTCATATTATGATGCATGAATCGATGAACGTTGGTCTAAGGTTGAAGCTGGCACTTAATAACTGTCCAACTAATAAACCAAGTAGGCAAAAAAATATAAAAAATCGTGCATAAAATTTGATAGTGGTTTTCCATAACGTTGACCTGAAACTCGACACTTTGAACGCTTTTGCGACTCATGTTCTTGACCCTTACTTTGCACATCATCAACTTGTTTCCTGCATAATTTAACACTTCCCAATGTACAGTAACTCTTTTCTAATGACAAAAGAGATAATGCAACAAAGCATCAAGGGATTTCCAAAAGCTGCATGGCTCCTTTTTCACCCTAACACGCGTCATGTCATCACAACACGTGTTTGGCCATCATCAGTTCACGCATGTTGTCACCACCAGTTCACAACTTTTCATGTCATCATACCCACCAGAGCCAGTTCACAACTTTTTATGTCATCATACCCACCAGACCCAGATCATAATTTTTCATGTCATCATATCCGCCAGACCCAGCTTAAAAGTTGTGATGTCATCCCAAGACCCAGCTCAAAATTGTTCATGTCATCATACCCATCAGACACAATTCACAACTTTTCATGTCATCATACCCACCAAACACATCTCAAAAGTTGTGATGTCATCATACCCACCACTGGCGCCAAACCAAGCTCCCAATTTCTCATGTCATCATACCCACCAGACCCATGTTTTTAAAATTTATCATGTCATCATACCCTCAAGACCCAGTTTACAATTTTTCATGTCAAATTACCAACCAGACCCATGTTTTTACAATTTGTCATGTCATCATACCCACCACTGGCCATCAGACCAAGCTCAAAATTTGTGATGTCATCATACCCATCACTGGCCAGTGGCCACTAGCCCCACCTCACAACTTTTCATGTCACCATTCTCACCAGACCCAGCTCAAAATTTGTCATGTCATCATATCCTCCAGACCCAGTTCATAATTTTCCAGATCATCATCACAACCAGTTTACAATTGTCCATGTCTCCTTAACAGTTTACAACTCACCAGTTTGATTGTCATCACCGTACCATCCCAAGCATGTTCATGTTATCAGTACCAGTTCAACCATTTCGATGTCAATACCCCCAGTTCATACATGTACTACTTTCCATATCACCACTACCCGCTCACATTGATACATATCCTTAAAACCACCAGTTCAATGCTACCAGATCACCAATCCATGTGTATTATTACAAAGCTTCAGATGGGTTTTCTACTGTATCTGACTTCCCAGTTGAAAAAAACAATAGAAACCAATAGAGATTTCTATTGGTTTCTATTGTTATTTGGACACTTTATTGGTTTTAATTGT